>JANSTQ010165655.1:0-10490 GCA_026167885.1 Bergia puertoricense
TACCGTATTGTACTGTAAAGTTACAATGGTTTATATCCATTTGAAGACTATAATCCTAAGCCCCCTCCAAATATATACCGTATTGTACTGTAAAGTTACAATGGTTTATATCCATTTGAAGACTATAATCCTAAGCCCCCTCCAAATATATACCGTATTGTACTGTAAAGTTACAATGGTTTATATCCATTTGAAGACTATAATCCTAAGCCCCCTCTGAATATATACCGTATTGTACTGTAAAGTTACAATGATTTATATCCATTTCAAGACTATAATCCTAAGCCCCCTCTCAATATATACCCTATTGTACTGTAAAGTTACAACGGTTTATATCCATTTCAAGACTATAATCCTAAGCCCCCTCTGAATATATATCGTATTGTACTGTAAAGTTACAATGGTTTATATCCATTTCAAGACTATAATCCTAAGCCCCCTCTGAATATATACCGTATTGTACTGTAAAGTTACAATGATTTATATCCATTTCAAGACTATAATCCTAAGCCCCCTTTCAATATATATCGTATTGTACTGTAAAGTTATAATGGTTTATATCCATTTCAAGACTATAATGTTAAGCCTCCTCTAAATATATATCGTATTGTACTGTAAAGTTACAATGGTTTATATCCATTTGAAGACTATAATCCTAATCCCCCTCTCAATATATACCGTATTGTACTGTAAAGTTACAATGGTTTACATCCATTTTAAGACTATAAATGTAAGCCTCCTCCGAATACATACCTTATTCTACTGTGATTTTATATACCGTATTGTACTGTAAAGTTACAATGGTTTATATCCACTTCAAGACTATAATCCTAAGCCCCCTCTGAAGATATATCGTATTGTACTGTAAAGTTACAATGGTTTATATCCATTTCAAAACTATAATCGTAAGCCTTCTCCGAATATAGACGTTATTCTACTGTGATATTACAATTTTATAGGTGCATTAGAAGACTATAATCCTAAGCCCCCTCTGAATATATACCGTATTGTACTGTAAAGTTACAATGGTTTATATCCATTTCAGGACTATAATCGTAAGCCTCCTCCGAATATATACCTTATTCTACTGTGATGTTACAATTTTATATTTCCATTTCAAGACTGTAATCTTAAGGCCCCTCCGAATATATACCGTATTCTACTCTAAAGTTAGAATGGTTTTCGTTCATTTGAATACTATAATCCCAAGCCCCTTCCGAATATATGTGGTATTGTACTGTAAAGTTACAATTGTTTATGTCCATTTGAAAAGTAATTATAAGCTCTTTCTGAGTATACGCCCATGGGCATTTCTATTCGGGTGGTGGGAGGGAAAGGGGAGGGGGATCTTATAATGGAAGGAGTTTTTCGTCTTAAATAAAGTGGGCTCATATTCAGAGGGGCTTAGTTTATATTCGGGGGCGCTTATATTCGAAAGGGTTTTTATTCTGGCGGTTTACATTCGAAAGGGCAGATATTCGGGGGCTTCGATTCTGAAGGGGTTATATTCGGGGGGCTTACTTTCGAAGGGGGTTATATTCGGGGGCTTACATTCGGAAGGGGTTTATATTCGGGGGCTTACATTCGGGGGGGTTATATTCGGGGGGTTTACTTTCGAAGGGGGTTATATTCGGGGGGCTTACATTCGAAAGGGGGTTATATTCGGAGGGCTTACATTTGGAAGGGGATTACATTCGGGGGGCTCAGATTCGGAAGTTTATGTTACCCTGCCGCTATTGTTACCAAATTCAACTGCTTATTTATAACCACATAACGAGAGATGCGCAAATTGTAATTAAACAAGTGACAAGAATATGTAATAGGGCAAATGGTTAGAAAAAGTATTGCGTATGTCTGATGCTACAGACAATTTTTTCAATTCCTATTATACAAGGGTGTTGTATCACGGCTGCTTCCTTCAATAGACTGTAATTCTAAACACGCCAAAAGTTGTAAAGCACTCGAAAAGCAAGAAACTTCTCTCGTGCATTAAAACTTTGTCATGTTGATATGATGATGCAGTTTTATAAAGGCTTATTTATAACATTTTGGCAAGCTTTTTCAACTTATTAAATTCAGAGTTTTAACTCCAACAAATACGAGTTTCTCATCAGACTTTTCTAAACATTACACCATAGACTCCATTTGAAATTCTCGTGTCTCCAATACACCATTTTGCCAATGCAAAGTTTAGCTAGATCTATTCCCTCATGGGGCTAAATGTGATGTTTCTGTCAAACTAGTGAGCCCAAATTTGACCGAGTAATGATTTTTAGCCCCCACAAGGGAATGGATCTAGTGAAAATTTGCATTAGAAAAAGAGTGTATTCAAGCTCAAGCTCTCGGAAAGTAATTGCAAGCTCATCAATTGGTCGGCATAAGGTTTTGATTCAGTATGAAATTTCTTCTGCTTGCACAACACTTTCGTAAACTAAAAAGGGGAAAATAGTCAAGAATAGTTCCATATTGTTTACCTTATTCTCCATGTGATGAGGCGAGGAGCTAGGTTTGTTGAAGCAAGTTGGTGCGTTATTTATTCGTGTTTTGTTCAACTCTCCTCATTATAAGTCAAAAACTAATGTAAGCTTCGCACATCCGCGGCCGATTTTCAGTTGTAAATAGCGCCAAGGGAATCATCGACCAATCAAAAGTTACCAGATCGAAAATCTTTGTTTATAACCGATTCATTACCAAACATGAAGTTAAACAAAACTTTCTTAAGGGATTTAAATTACATTGTTTCCCTGGTTTTGTGTCAAATGCCATCATTTATAACACTTTTTGTAAATAGTTTTCATCGCACTCCATAAGAACATAAACACTGGAAATTGTACAAGAGGAAAATTGTTATATTCGTGAAAGTATCACGGGATTTAAGCAAAATTTTATCTTGATAAAAACACAATTGTTTAAATAAATTCAGCTTCAACTTAGTCGATTCTATTTTATATATATTATTTAGAACTCTCATACAGCAAGCATATAGAATTCAGATGCAGCCTGTAGAATAAAATTGTGTCTACTAATTTCTCGTTAGGATAAAATATTATGTAGGGTTATTCACTGTAATTTTTCTAACTAGCATCCGGGATGTCAGTTCATTTGAGGCCTCTGTTCTTTCCCCTATTCGCTCCCTCTGGGAACTGATCCCAGATGGGGCTCAGTTACCCCTTAAGGGTAGTGAAGAGTGTTATTTAAAGATTCAGATCACGTCATCGTCCGGCATCCTTTGGGCTTTGTTTGTCAATCAAAATGTCTGTAACAGCCTCATTGCCTCAGTCGAGTCAGAAGTCAAAACGTTTTGCGACTCTCGATACTACAAAAGTAGTCGTTCACTTTGCACCTGTCAAAACTCGAGTGGTTTTTCCCCGAGAATGCTAACTCTGGGCCATGGAGACAAGATCACAGAAATGCAGCAATTGTTTTTTTGACTGCTAACTGCTATCTGCTACCGTAATATGTACCTTTTGTTCAAAATCAGCTTGCGTTTGTCTGTGTAGAAGGGAGGGGGAGGGGAGGGGGGGGGGTTCATTTGGGACGTTTTAGTAAATGGAATATTCAGCACCCCGATTAATAAGAAATATTAGTATAAGCGTAACAGGTGAATAGCACTTTTCGTATGCTCTGATTGGCCAATAAAAGGTGAAGCAAAAACCAAACCAGCGCTTTTCGCGCGCCCTGATCACATGATTGGTTTTCTCGAGCTCTGAATGTTCACCATTAGTGTGTACCAAACCAGCAAATAGTAGTTTTTGCACGGTCTGATTGGCTACTCGAGTTCGGAATATCCAGTATCAGTATATACCACACATAGTGAATAGTGCTTTTCGCGCGTTCTAATTGGTTAACTCGGAGGTGATTAGCAAAGTACTATTCACCTCCGAGCAGCCGAAGAGAAACAAAATGGCTTCCAGTTTCGTTTTTTTTTTCATTTCGTTTCGTTTTTTGGTCCGCTAGTTATTCAGCTTGTGTGGTATATACTAAAACAATTATTCATCTCCGTGGCGGTGAAAGTAGTGGATATCCACCACTATTCACCTTCACTTCGCTGAATAATTGTTAATTAGCATATAGCAAAACAGTGAATAGTGCTTTTCGCGCGCTCTAACTGGCTACTTGAGTTCGAAATATCCGGTGCCATCCCGAGATAGCATGAGTGAGCACAGGTGCGAGCGCGCGTGATTCATTACTGAGGGGAGTTTTCTGTGTTTCTAAAAACTAAAGTTTCATTTGTTTTTACTTCTATTCGCTGGTTCGGTATATGCTAATACCATTATTCTCCTCTGCGTTGGTAAACAGCAAGAATATTTACTTCGCTGCATTCACGGCTCAGTGAATATTCTGTGTTACTCACCCCTGCATCGGAAAATAAATGCTTACACTCCAAGTTCACACGAGTGAGGGCAAATGCGAGAGCGCGTGGCTCAATAATGAAGGCAGTTTTCTGTGCTTCTATTCATCTAAAATCTAAAGTTTATCCATTTTTTAAATTATTTTTTATTCACTGGTTTGGTATATGACGTAAATATTCCAGTCAGTGTCGGTGAGCAACCGTCTACAGCTCGGTGAATATCCTACTCCATTCACCTCCACTTCGGGGAATAATTGCTGAATATTTCCGCTTCGATTAGTAACAAAACAACAACAGTCGCGTTTGATGTCAAATATGGCGTGCGTACTTTTTTGCGGCATTTTTTAAAATAGACGTTTGTTATGGTCTCGCCCACTGTATACACCAAGTCTAGCAATGAAATGGTTTGTAAGTTCTTAGTAGGTAAAGAAGAAGTATAGAAAGGAACAACAGAGATTTTAAAAGCTTGACAAAACTGAAAGCTAAAAGTAAAAGAAATTTAAATCAACTGATGTGCAGCTGTCTTTTTGGTTAATACCCAAGGTCTGGTCCTGGTTCCAAAACGCATTCTAGCGTTTAGCAAATTTTCGGCTATCCATGGGCTGTGGGGTTTAAGAATATCTTGCGCCACTTTTTGTGCGATCTTTAGCTGTATTTTTTTTGTTTTCTTTTCACCCTCGTTTTACTTAATCCCCCATTCCCTTCCTCCCCACATCCCAACCATCGAACTCTTCATGAACACAAGGATAGCAGTTGATAAAAGCAGTCATCCAAATATCATTGGTTGATAAAGGCACAAACACAATAATGGACTGTGTTAATGTAAACGAACAATTCGGACAATTTTTCTCACGAGTTTCGTTTATCCGTTCCGCTCCGAAGATTGACCTTAGTTCAGTTTCAGACCACACGAGATTTCTCAGATGACACTTTAATACATACGTAAACCTAATTGGTGTATTTATTTTCATCATTTCCAGAAAAATAAAAAGTTTTGGCTGCGCTCTTTGTAAATCATTTTGAATGATTGTTTAGGAATTAATTGTGTCCCCAAGATAACTTTCAAGTTTAGCCAATCCTTGGCAATGCATGGATTGATAATAGCTTACTGAGCTATAAACAGCAACGAGAAATTTGACATATTTTTGTTTGTTCACAGTAAATAACTGGGGCTGGGTCACTGTAGCTAGCGTGACCACTCACGTTCACATGCACAGACTCACAATAACAGTAAATGACACCAACTTGTCAGGTTTAATGTTATCGCGATCGTTGGACTATCTATCTTACTTATATTGCACACTTTAACCCACTTTAAAATCAGTTGTGTACAAGAGGAAACAGGTAAGGGCTGTTCTTTGACGTAACGTTTTTCTGATAGCTGAAATCGACTTCATCTTATTATCTTCCCAGCGTTATCAGTTAGAGTAATATCGAACTGAAGAATAACCTTTTGAGTTTTGTACAACTTTGTAATATTCATGACAGAGAGTACTTCTCTGGGATCAGTTGCATTTTAGTCACAATTTAGAGGTCCAGTTTTATCGTGAAGTTGATTTGGAAAAGAACTTAAGTACACGAACTAGTGGTGAAGCTGATTTGGAACTTAATCTGACTGAAGTACATGTCCTGGCGTGTTTTAATTGAAAACTGAGTCACAAGAAGCCGAATATCGCTGACACCATGTTTACGTTGAAACTGTTAAATAGTGGTCATTTTCTTTATAAAATAAATACGCATATGTCACTCCACTCCACCCTTCAACTTTAACTCTTAGTTAATTTTCGATAGAAAAAAGCTTTATAAATGTATTTTCTTTGTGATAATTAATGTGTAATAGATTGGTACTTTGTAACTTTCTTTCGTTTTGTGTTCAGCTCCAGTCAAGTGTTAAGCTGAGGAGATGGGGAATTTCCAGATTACGTTTCCTTTTTCTCGTATAGTTTTCGTGTATAAAACGTTGTCTTGAAGTTTGTTTCAGTTTTGTACAAGTATCCTAAGTATCAGTGGCCGACCTAAAACTGCCTCAGATGGGTCTGAGGCAAGAAATACAAAACTATTACTTTCGTGAATTACTAACGTTTGTCGTTTCTGGCCAAACGGCCATTTTAGGTCATATTTGTACCACCACACAGAAGTCCCTTGTGACGTCATCAAATTTGCCGTCACAACCTAGTCAGCATTTTCATGCTTTGTAGGACGGTCAGATCTTTTCAACAAGGCATTGTGAAGCCAGATTGGCCAAAAGCTGCCTGAGCTAGGAGAGAAAAGCAGACTAGAGTCCAGTGCAAATGTATGGGAAAATTGGCTCACTAAACAGCCTAACTATTTTCTTCAGCCATCGTCTTTCTTTTATAGTTAGGCTAAAAATTTTTACCAAAAGCAATTGGCTGGACCGGCAAAATTTATTGCATAGGGAAACTCAAAAGAAAGGGAGAGCTGCAAAAGCAACGAGAGTCGAAAATCCAACAGAAGTTTAAAAAAAAAACTTCGGTAATCTTCGGTTTCGGAAAATTTTAGGTTATGTTCTAAAACGTTTTCGGAAATATTTTGATGATTTTTGAGATGAGGACATTAAAAATGCGCCACTGTGTAGGCACTTTCGAGTAAAACACTGTTGTCTATAAATGACTTTGACTTTGGGATCAAATAGCTTGGTCGAAAATACACTCGACTTATTTATTGCGGTCAATCAGGGAATCATCTTAGAGATTATACAAGATTGTACTCTTCGCCACCTTAAACTACTATAAACACATCGTTCTCAAATCTTTATCTAATCTTAATTCGTTCCGAATATCAATTTGCAGCGGAATTTGCTAAAACACAGATGTTTATGTAAACACAAAATGTAGCACTACATATGTCTTTCGATAGCGTATCAGTCCTGTAGATTTATTGTTGATGTATATGTCTATCGGTTAATGTTTAACCTTCGCAAGAACAATTTAGCCAAAAGACATTTATACGGTATGAGCAGCATTTCATTTTACTGACCGCGTTTGACATTGCAGTACCTCACAGCAGGGTGGGCGCACAACTTCCTCTAAAAATGGAGGGAAGAAGGGAAAAGCTGGAGTATTTCCTCAGAAGGATGGAGGAGGAACTGGAAAGAGCAGTAAACTTCTGGCTGTGCAATTCCTTGGATAAGAAACACGGGTAACTAACTGGCTATATTGGGTGTCCATCAACCTATGTTGGTGTCCGGGTTGCACTGAACAACAGCCAACAACCGCTGTAAACGATTAGCATAGCTCAATCTTCTGCCAGTTCTGGCAGATTTCTTCCTGAACTACAGTCGGCCAGCCGAAAAATGACAACTAGGAGGGTTCTTATTTCTCTATCATCCTCGGTAATGCCGACGTGACTCGAACAAGCTATTTCAAAGAATGTATCGAGATTCAAGGAGGATTATATTGCTAATTTAATAGGTCTTTTAATAGTATCAGTAGTTTTGGCTCTGATTTTAATGAAAAACAGACTGCACATTTAAAATCTCGATAAGCAAAATTTTCTTGAAACTGTCCTTAAAAAAAATGCAAGTATTTATTGTTTGCCAAAGTGTAAAACCAAAGTGTAAAACAGGCTATTTCCGAACCTGGATTTACGAGGAAAAAGGACAATTTCTATGTTGTAAACATTATTTTATCCCGAGGCGCTTACATTTGAAACTGGTCATGGCTCATGCTTTGACCTGTGCATGTGGTTGATACACCATTTATTTAGAGTGCTCTCGTCCAGATGACTTTGAAACTCGCATTAATTTTTTTTAAGTATTTTTTTCTAAACTGAGCACATTGTCATGCTTCTTATATTAGTTTAGAACTTTAGTTTGTCCACTGAAATCTCACTTACTCCAATTTAGGTTTGCTCGGTCAATTAAAAAAATTAGTACAGAGGCCTACAGAGCATCTCAAAATGTGTTGAGCAATTCGATGTTCACTGGACTCTTGCTACCCTTAACACCATGAACACTTCATGAGGAAAAATTCGAATGATTGTTTTTTGAAGGACGTATCGTAAATATATCGCTTTACCAGTTTGTGGGGAGATACAACTGACGACAATAGTGGCGTAGCCAGGCCCACTTTCAAGTGTAGGCAAAAACAGCAAAGTGAAGCGAGGGGCTATCTTGGTCCTCTCGATGCACGTTCTCAATGTGATGCCCTGCCTCCTTTACCCCAAATACGTTTTTTTTCAAGACCTCTTAATAGGCGGCGACATTTTACCTCTCTCCCAGACGTAAAGCAGAGATTTTTTGGCTCAAATGTTTGTGTAGGCAAATGACTCTTTGCCTAGAGGTAGCTACGCTACAGGACACGTCACTGGTGCGTGATGTGACGGCACGGTACAGGTAACTTATGAGTAAACGTGTTTACTTTCAGAGGGTACTACACATGTCTCGCACGGGACGGCAAAGTGTATGATACAACCAAATATGGATGGATGGTGGCTCGGCAGGTAGGTCACGTATTTCAAAAACTAAATGCTAACTTTATTTTCTCGCGCTAAAAACGATATTTTATTTGCTTACGCGGAAATCCTCACATGCAAAATCTTCGGAAATTCTCCTAAGGGTATACAATCTAGATATAGGCCTAAAATAAATTACACACCAGGCGCGGAGGCGGGGGAGGGTGTGCGAGTGGTGCGTAAGCATTCCCCCCCCCCTCCCGAAAACGCACGAAATGCAGTTCAAGGCAACCCGAGTTTTTTTTTCAAAATTTACTTGGGTGAGCATGCCCCCGGAAGTTTCCACCTTCACTATATATTACACGCACCACCCCACGAAAAATCCTGGCTATGCGCCTGCACACTAAGTCAAAATTGCAGTGTTTCACCGTTTGCCACATACATTAGTAAACGAATATTAGCAAAAACAAATATATAGTACCATTAAGTTGTAATCGGATCTGGTCATTAACTACTTTCTTAACAATTTGTTCAATCTTGTACCTCTGTTCTGCATGTTTTGGGCAGATACTCCAACAACTTTAGGTTCCAGAAAAACCAATGTCAATACAAAAAATCCTTCACGGGAGCCAACTATACACTTATCATTCTTACACCACTCCGGCGTCTGGGTTAATACGGGTCATGGAAAACCAAGAAAGTCACGGAATTTCAATATTTGAAAAAAACGATTGTGGAAAACTTGGTCTGTGTGACAATGCAGTAAAAACTTTTGTCAATTTATGACAAACCGCTTCATGATCCATCAACTTTGATCAGCAAGTTTGTTCCTGAATAAATCGTGTAGACTATGTTTAACTTTTCAAGTACTACGTTTATGTGGGCATGCTTAAGGCTATGACGGAAAACCCTGCGAAACCTCTGACCTCTGTAAAAATAACAAAGATTAACAAACAGCTCAGCACTACTTTATCTTTTAACAGGTTTGGATGTTTTCCAAACTGTACAACGAAACAGACAAATTCCGTACTAACGATATTTTGAGAGCTGCCATGTCAGGTAATCTTTTAAAACAAATGTTTACGTGAAGTTACTTCTAGATTTTCAATATACTAAAATGTTCTTTTTAACAGCGTTTCTCGATTTTTAGCACATTTATGGGGATTCTAGGCGCAAATTGAAGTAAGAACTCTACCTCTCACATTGATTCAAATTCCACCCAAGGGTAGACTCGTCCGAAAGTTTTATAACTGGTTGACGGTCCACACGTAAGCTTTGCAAGTCGAGGGGTCAAAACGAGCGCCTGCACACGCGTGTGGCGTTAGTGTCAGGAATGCGGCATCTACAACAAACCCACAAACGATGTTGAATAGTTCAGACACCCTATTTATAACAGTAAAAGCTTGAACTAAAGGCTGCCTCTGTTTATCAGTGTGTCGTTGTACGTTACTGACAAAACCACTGAACGTTGTAGTTAAATTTTAGTTCGACGAAAACCAGTTGACAGCACCCATACAATTAAAATTTTTCTTAAATCGCGTTTAAAAACGTACTTTCCTCTAAACCCAGCTCAGACTGCAACTAGTCGTGCATTTTCAAAGTTTCCAGTGGAGCCACACAACACAGGGCGCAGCCATGCAGAAGCTGTCATAAGGGGGGGGGGCATTAATAGATTAATAGATAAGGCGGGTTTTCGGGAAATTGATCAAGATGTTTCCTACGAGTT
>JANSTQ010165688.1:0-5000 GCA_026167885.1 Bergia puertoricense
GGTGAAGAATACTGACTGGTCCTAAAGAGAAAATGGGAAAATGGTAAGAATAATTAGAAACAATAACGCCATTTACGGTACGAACAACTGCATTGTTTGTGAATATGATACCGAGCTGGGCGAGGGTTGAACTTTGCTTTCGCCACAAAATCCGCGGACAGGGAAGTTAAAGTTGTTGGTCTAGTCTCCTGAAATGCTATCTCAGGGGACTTAAAAGAACCCACACACTTCTCGGAAAGAGTAGGATAATCCAAGTTTTATGGTGAGGGCCACATAGGAGAATATGTCTTATGGATCTAAATATGTTCGGTAAATAAAACCTTAATAGATAAAATGAAATAAGATATCTTCATACCAATCGCTCGTGTCCAGCTAAGTGTAGGTTGAGTACTACGGTCCAGCTAAGTTGCTGTGTTCTCAGAGCTTTTGACACTACCGTTAAGCAGCTACACATTTTGGTTGTCGCTGAGCAAAAATCCTTGAAACCTGGAAATTTACCACCTGTCGCTGAAAATATGTTGAGTTATACTACAATGTCAGGAACGTCGAATTTCTAGAAATGTTTGTCTCCGCACTATATTTCGCGAGGTCGGCGATCTTTCTGTCCGAGTACTGATTTTCTTTAAAACAAATTATCTTCATTCTAATTACGATTTTGTTACTTTCAATCGATGAGCAAGTTAACATCGAAATAACTTCCATGAGCCGAAATGGCCCTGAGGAAATTGAAACTGCCTTTTAACTCAGTTTGGTTAACACTAAAGTATGTTCGGTTTAAATAAATTAGAAAAAAAAACAATATGTATTCATTTCTTGAATTTAACAAAACAATTTTTGCGTTCACACATGTAAAGCCTGGTTTTCATATGTCGGAAAAATCCCAGACGATCGGAGATTTTGCTGTTTCCCGAATCCCTGACTGTCCGAATTTCCCCGACATATAAAAACTAGACTCTTTCACAATCCCAGCCAGCAAGTAAATCTGGGGCACATAGGAAATATAGAAAGCATTTATGTTTTCCCGATCTGTCCTTAACTGTCCCAGATGATCGAGGACGTCCGCGACGTCGTGGTTTCATATGTCGAGAACATCTGGTACGGTCCCGAAAAGCAACAAAATCGTCGATTGTCTGAAATATGAAAACCTGGCTCAGCGCGTGTTCGTGGAACAATTGTTCATTATCACTTCATTTAAGTCCAAAAATATAAGTGTTGCGACTTAACAAGTAGAGTGCGGCTTCATTGGGAAAACGATTAATTGAATGAAAAACTTAAAGTTGCCGAAAAATTAAAGCCGGCATATCCGTTTTAATTGTAAAACAGAAAATACAAATTGAAACAGAAACATTTCGAAAAATGTTAAAATTAAGAACTATAAGCCTCTTTAAATTTATCAATTGTTAATAAATAAGCGTCCCTTGACATAACCTTCACAATAAAAACTATGTTATTTTGGTCGCGAGCTCTTTCCTTATTTTTCGGAAGGAAGAAATTCGCGCCGAAGGTACGGATAGTGTTCTTTGGAGGCATAGTGGAGAAATATGTACGCACATAGTATCTATGACGTTTAAAATCTCAAATAGCAAATGTTACTATGTCTCTTTTATAAAGATCAACCCATAATGTTGAAACTGATTAAAAGTAGTTGGATTTAAATGTTTTAAAGTTGAAAATAGCAACCGGGGTCTGGTTGTTTGAAAATGGTTTAAGTATAATCCCAAATGAGAGTTAAATTTAAATTTAATTTCTATATTTCCGTTTATGCAGTTTCTCTGCCGGAATTGACAACTATCCAGAACTTTCTTACTAGATGTTTTAAAAGGAAATACATTTCTGAGCCTACTGATATTAACAACTTGTTAAAGAAATCGGACACAGTCATTTTAATAATATAAAAATCTTTTGCAAACACCCTCTATTTAATTTGCTACCTGTGCCGAATCAAACCTCTTATAGCCTAAGGAACCAGAGTAATGTTTGCCTAAAATTAACACCGAACAATTTAAAACTAGTTTTGTCAATAGATTAGCATTTAACAGTAATAATTTAATTATTTAACTCATATTGTTCTAATTTATAGCTTTGTTACATGTTGTAAAGTATTTTCGCACACATTGTAACTTTTGATATGTAGTTTTAATCAATTGCATCGTTTTACTGAAACGTTCCTCGATCAAATACAGTTACGTGAACTCCAAATGTGATCTAAAACTACTCCTTCTGCTCTTTGGCAAATGTTTTGGGACCTGGGTTCGAGCACTCTGATTGGCTGAAAATGCATAAAAAAGAAGAAAGATTTTTACAGCAAGTTTTTGAAGAAGATGTCTTTGTCTTTGTTTCGGCAAAATTGAGGCTTGGAAATACGTTTTCCCTTATCAAGCTGTATCAGATCAATAACTAAATCAAAGAGAGCCGAAGTGAGAAAGATTGACGGATGATACCGACCATAACAAATTCTGTCCCCGTTCAATGAAACTGCCTTCATGAATGAGCGTGTTAAAAAATGGGAGTTTTGACACTCGAGGCGATACTAGGAATCCACCGCAATACAGTTTGTGAAGAATTTTGACCAAAATTGAAGTTGCCTATGACACACAAGAAAGATGTGGCGAAACTGTAATTGTAATATGATTGCCAGTAGTGTTAAGTGGAATGCAAACACTTCGACACAAATCGTAAACGTGCTTCACCAAAACTACAGGTAGCTGAAATTTTCGCTGAAGGAATTTTGCAATGTTTCGCTTCAAACATTTCCAGAAAAAGTGATATCGGTATAATTTTGATGCAAAATATCGATTCTCGAACCAGTCTAAGCTCCTGTTAAAAATAAGTTGAATTCGGACTCACTAGTAGAAGCTAATAGAGTCCTGGGTGTGCGCGCCAAGGGCGATTTTTGACATCAATTTTGGCTTGTCGAGTTTGCATTGGAAGAGGAACAGCTTTTGTTATTGTTTAACTAAGCTCGTTGAGAAACTTTAGCTATGCCTATGACACGTCCACAATATTGTATTTAAAACCCATGCCATTATATTTTTGATGAAATTTCTATGAAGCTCAAACACTTCGACACAAATCGCACGCCTTGCTCATGAAAAATCTCTCCTGTGACTGTGTCTCCTGTGAACGCCATTTCACTGGCTGGCACACAAAAATATGGCACGATCTTAAAAGTTAAGATCGGAACACAATATTTTCTTCCCATCGCATAAATCAGGAGTGGCAACTACATTATAGCAACTTACGGAAGCAGCTGGACGGCTTGGACGGAAATAATTCACCATTCTAGCTGCACTCTGCACTTGTGTACACCTAGTTTCTTGTGGTTTCTTGTTCGAAGCATAAGCAGACAAGGGACATAATTTTAAAAACGTTGTTGCCTGTTCTCAATTACGTATTTTAAAATGTTTTTAATATATCCTTAAACGTCAATTGCAGCTACACTATCTCCTTTCTAAGCAAATTTTCTGTGGGCTGCACTACACACAACCTCAATTCCTTCAGGTTTCAAAATTTCAATGAATGTCAAACGCCGAATTTGTTTTAGCTTGGAAATTGTTTTACTCGATTTTCAACCCGAGTTTCTTTTAGTATTTTCTTTAACAACTGTCAACTATCTCAGTCCCTTTTTGACAAAAAACACCTTCCGTCATTTCCAATTCATAAACTTCAATATAATGCTAGAAACTGAGGTACTTGATATGCCCATTTCAAAACAACACTGAAGGTTTACTATAATGCATGGCTGCATCAACTTGACACACAAATAAATCATAGTCATAGAATCGAATGTGGTTTCTTGCATGTCTTTTTTAACAAATGCATGTGACAGCTAGTGGACAACATTTTCAACAGAGATTTAGCAGTTCTCAGTAATCAGATTTTAACATTGCGATGATGAAAGGAGTTCAAAAACTTAACGACTAACAACGTTTAAAAATTTATTAATCTCAATTGGGTTTAAATGAGCAAAAGAAATCAAGCATTTTTTTTGAATGGTTTATCTGTTCAAATCAAAAAGGCGTCTGTTTTATAAGAACTAGAATAAAAATGTTTTCCGATATCAGTTCAGTCTAAATCTGAACTTTTAATTGAACAAATTAAAGTTTACCTGCAAGGAAGGCGGCAAAGTATGTATATACGGTGAATGACAAAGTTCGGTCATAAAACGTTGAAAGGTACTTCACCACTTGTTCTGTCATGCATTCCCATCCATATGAATCACAGGTATTTTGGGTATTCCCTTCAGCAGTTTATCACAGTCTCTGGTTTAAATCAAATCTCTCTCAACTTGAAATAAAAACATATCTGTAGTTGACAGTTCACTTTGCTAAAGAATTTGCAAGCAAACTGCAAAGTCAAGTTGTTCAAACATGAGTTTCACCTCGCCGTTTTTCAGAGTTTTAGTTATTTTTCATCCTCCGCAACCGCAGACAAACTTGTACTGATCATCACTTCCATTTTCACCATAAGTCCATGTAAAGTCATAATTCACAGTCAGTTTTGACGGAAAATAAAACTAAAACAAACTGGAGAACTGCAATTCCATCACGTGCAGATGATCTGTTTTGTTCACGCGCTGACTGAAAACGCTGAAACCGCGCGGAAACCTGCGGCTGAGTCAAACGTTTACCACAGACCAGTACTCTGTGAAGAAATTTACCCGCATGCGAGACAATATTGTTGACCAGCTGCGCCTACGAACATTATGTAGCAACACGGGACACCTCACCAGATCAAAAAAGATCTTCCTTAAAAATGAATATAAAATTCAATACATCAAATCTTAGGAAAATATGTGGGTTTTTATGACTTTGGAGTGATACATATCTGAACTAGTTGATTTCAAAGGTCCATTTGACAAGGACGTTTCATGCAAACTAGGTTTTTTTCGAAAAAACCTCCAACAGATTTACAATCCGTATAATTGATCTTATCATTCATGATGTAAGATCTTCGGTTTTAAATATTAATGTTATCTTTAAAAATAATTTAAACTAAAT
>JANSTQ010165699.1:0-10481 GCA_026167885.1 Bergia puertoricense
TACAGTTGATAGGATTCAAAATTGAATTTTGATTCTAATTTTTGAGACCTATGACGTAACATGCAACCGAAGAATAGATCTTTAACGAAACTATAAGAAAGAGACGCCCTTCCTGTCATTATAAATAGTGTATTACTCGCCGCTACACGCCACTTCACTCAGTCGGCACTGACTTGTGAATCAATTTGAGCTTTAGAAGTAAAACATATACAAATCCTTCCTGCGTCAGTGGGATGTTAAAATGTACTTCAGTGCATATATGTCGCAAAAGGGTGTAGCGTGGTAGATGTGTTCTAGTCATGCAAGACGAGGAATTTGTGAACTTTCATCGGAAAGTTCAGTCAGCTATATGCTTCTGAGAAGCAACGCATGGAGTAAATGTTTATTGGTAGGACGCCTAAAATGTGTGCAGTTCTATAACTTGTTTATGGCCAAATAAAATTGACTTTTTCGGTTGATCGGCCACAGAAGATAATTAACCCACTAGAAAAGAGTTTTCACAGCTGATCAATCATTAGAATACGTTACGAGTCATTGAAGGCAGCAGAACTTTTAAACAACTTCTTATTGTTCTTCAGTTAGAGTTTTGTAAATCATACTTCTTTACTAACCTCCGCACGGGCTGTGCCAAAAGTCTGGTAAAACACAAGTTGTATTTAACTGAAATTCTTAACAAGCACCCTATGCAGGGTTTAATCTTTCACTTTTTGGTTTTTAGTTTATTTCAAACATTTATACTATAGTTTGGAATAAACCAAAAATAGAAGACGTTTAAAACTGTTTAGAATTAGTTGGTTGAGTTGTTTTAAAAATGTGTTGACTCTTTATTATTTTTGATCTTATAACGTTTGGTTGATTGATGGTTTCATCAATTCTCTGGTTTGTTAGTTGATTGATCGAATGACTGATTGACTGGTTGGTTGTTGATTGGTTAATGGCTTGATTGATTGATTGATTAATTTAAAATTTGTTGATTCATCATTTGCCTGATTGATTGATTGATTGCTTTATTGAGGATGGTGGAATGAATGAATTAGTGAGCGAATAATGGAAGGATAGATGCTTGTACATGTAGAGAACTGAATCACTGGGATAACAGTTCATTAACTTCTTCTATAATTGGCTCCAAAGGATAATTGTCGAGCTTTGTAATACAGAGCTGTTTTTCAAACTGTCAAAGGTCAGATAAAGACTAACCTCGTTCCCAGGGCTTTTCCCTAGGAACGAGGTAGGTCTGAAGACCATAAAATCTTTCATCTGGAGGGCCTGAAAAGACAAACCAAGATGCTTAGCTCCGACCAGAAACTTTCTTACAGGTTCTCGTATTGATAACACTACATGTGTTTAAAATGTGCTACCACTACTTCTTGGTCACGCACCTGTTAATTAAAAGGTAATTACGAAAACACTGTGCTCAACCACCAGGTTGATAGTCTTTTGAAGTCCTTCTGAACAGAATACAACAGCTGAAATCTCAAATAACATTTTTTTATCTGTATGTTTTGACCCCTTCGCCTTTAACTTTAAGTTCAACATGTTCAAGTTCATTTTCATATTATATTTTATTTTATCTTATCACTCGGCGAACTTACATTCTAGAATGAAAATACAGAGATTGTGTGATGAGGTGTCAATTAGAAATCAATAAATGTCAATTAATCAATATGCATTCTCAATGGTTCTGAGATATGCTTAATCTTTGAGGTTTCATTAACGACTAGGACACATTTCTAGGCTTATGAACCTCATATCCTGGTATGGATACAGCCAAGTTAGTTTTTATTGTGTTTCTTTTACTTGTGCAAACGGTAGTTTAAACCATGTTGTCCTCATTTCTCAAAGGAGCCCATGCTGTGAGCAGCTGTCGGAAAAAGTCAGTCAAACACACACCCTTTTTAGTTCTTAAACAGTTCAATACCAGTCGTATTGTTGCCCGGGCTGAGGGAGCCACTAAAATTGAATGAAGTTGGCCAACTGTGACAACTGATAAAGAAAGAGCCAAATCTCCAGCCTTTTTCAGATGAAAACAAGTCCAAACAAGAATATAACACTTGTTTAATTGTTTGGTAATTATGCAATCTTCGCTGTAAGTCTAATAAAGGTTGGTTTAGTTTGAAAACAAAAGATTTTGTTTGTCAGGAAAATAGACAACAATCTTGATTCAGACGGGATTACCCATGTGCACAGACTTGTTTATGTTTTTCTCTTTGCTGAATCACAGCAGAATTTGAACTGCACAAATTTTGTATTCGTTAAGCGCAAATCTTTTCTGTGCAGCTTAAGAAACACCTTGCCAAGAAAAAGCGTAGTGGTCTTCCGTGACTTAATCTCACCAGTTTACGATTCAGTAGTTCGCAATCTGTTTATAAGTACATAAACGACTTTACCAGCAAATTGCGTTTTTAGCTTAACAAATAAGGCGAAGTTACCAGCAATATTGGCGGTGCGGTCGCACTTTAAGATAAGATTAAGAAAGTCAAGGAGGTCAGGAGTATCTCAGAAACCAGCCACAAGGAAAAACACCATGAAAGAACTTCAGAGTAAGAAAACACGATGTTTAGTGGCTTTTAATTTATGATCTGTGCAGACTGCACGCGTGGTTTGTGCTTGCGTCCGGAGGGGTTGAAGGATGTTTTTATAAAAGCCAAACAGTGCGGTGCTAAGTCATGCTTATCCTTTGCAATGATCACATGTTCGCAGGATGTTTTCTAATTATATTCGTTCGGTTAGCTCGCCCGAGGTAATAAAGCCTTCTTTTTTACAGTTTCACGTGGAAAATAAAAGTGAACATATTTTAAACAATGTATCGCTTACGGAATCGGCTACGGATTGAAAACATTCAAAAGTTCTATTATGCCGCGAGTGAACGGCTGTGTTTTTCACAAAGTTCCACGGACATAAATGATACTTTTAATGATAAAAAAAAATAACCCCATGATGGTCTTCTCGAAGGACCAGCCGTTTGCTTCAATGTTACCTCGGTTTGTGAGCTGTTCATTTATTAAACTGACTGAAAACTACGATAAAACTGCCGCCAGTTCTTTTATTTTTTGCCGTATCAGTTTTCAAATCGTTCGCCAATTTTACGTGCCCAGTGCTGGATCTTTTTCGTATTCATGTAGACTGTAACTTGGAGTGCGATACTACTCTCCGAAAGGTTTTTAAAATTTCATACCTTACACAAAACATCCATTTAATTCTCCGGGTGCAGATACTAATCAGTTGTACTGTATAAAAAGCAGATTTGCAAACAAATTCTATTAAAGTCCGTTTTTAATAAAACTTCACTAACTTTCTCCTCTCAAAAATCTGGTGAAGTAAGCTTTTCCAGCATAGTAAAAACGCCTTCAAGTCTGAAAAGAGATTTTAGTTTTTCTTTTTGTTTCCGTTTTAACAAAAGGTCCAGTCTTCACTTACAAGTATCAGTGGTGTTTCAAAGTGTTAGAAAAGCAGGAATTGCTAAGTAGAAAGGACAGTTAAGTGTGCGTCAAAACTACTCCAAAAGGGATCCTTCTCAGACAGTTAGACGCGAACGATTTTTTGCCTGAAGTGTCGTTGGCAAGTTGTTCAAATGACTGGTTGAATTTGTTAAATGAAAATAGCATTTTCGGACTTTGCGCTTTCTTACTGGTTTAGCAAAACCTTAAAAAGTCAGGTTAGAAACATATTACAAGAAAGACTGGTTTTTCATGCAGTTGAAATCTTAGCTTTCTGCAAAATCTGCACAAAACACGCTATGCATGGCTAGCTACTGTTGGTAGTTTTCAATTTCCTCCGAGTTTCCTTTGAAGGCACCAATCGGTCTTTAAAACACTCTCCAATAAATGCCTCCTCGAACTACACTTGTCTTTTGCACGAAAGTTTTTATAAGCATTTTAGTTTGTTCTGAAAATTTTATTTTAGTGTTAGATCTAGTTTCTCTTTAAAGTAATAATGGGTGTTGTTTTTGACGGGTAAAACTGGCATTTTCTATGCAAAACTTTTGTTTAAGTGATATAAAACGAAAGAGTTATTTTTCACGCGCGAATTACCCGGAACATAGCTATATATTGTACCGTGGTTAGATAAAAGCATTGCTTTTTGGAAAACCCAGTAAACACGCTTTGTCTTACACGAACAAACTCAAAACCGACATTACGTTTAACAGTGACCGCAGAAAAACAGGAATATTTTCCAGAATATTTTAAAATAAGTGTTATGGCATTTTCGTTATGCTGTATTTGCTCTTTTCGGGACGTTCAATGTAACTGTTAATTTCATAAAACATCGAGGGCGATTTAAATGCCGCAACCAACAAGCTCTGCTGAACAATAACCGGATTACAGTACATGAAATATAATGTTTATTGAGGTTTAAATCCTTCTGTTTTAAAGTTTTCCATTTAAACGGTGAGCCAGTTTAAAAATTACTAAAAGATATTGTAAGTAAAATCTCAAAAGGTAATTTGCTTATAAAAATAGCTCAACACCAACAATCGTTTTACGGAAAGAAACGATAGTCAATTAAAAAAACAAATCTACAGAAAGCTTTATTTACAACTTAGAGAAATAAATCGGAGGGAAAAAACGATATGCAATGCCACTGGTTCACCGCCACCGGGTTGACAGAAATGCATGATAAATCTTACTTTTAACTTTTGTGGTTCTCTTTTCTAGAGCAGGTCGTTAACTATGTAATGTGTACACACTTGAGTAAAAATTAAAACGCTTTCAAACAGAAAAAAATACCCATAGGCGGTAACAATTGTTTTAACCATCGTCATGGGATTCACAACAGATATTTGCATCAAATAAAAACAAACACAAAAACATTGAAGAACTGAAATGTCGTCAGAACTTTCTCAGTCAATGACTGCTGTTTTCACGGTTCTTGAGATATTGAAGGTCACCTTGACCATCCAGAGGAATCTCCGCCTCTGTTTGACCTCAGAAGCACATGCATATGTGCACAAAGAGGGACCCTATCAAAATGACATCTGCACACGTAAACATGATTATTACCCAGGGAAGACACACAAAAGAACCGACAGTTCGTTATTTTAGTTCATTAACGAAGGGTTAATTAATAGCTTTCTGAAATAAAGAATTTCCTTAAATTGGTGGTTTCTCATTTTGTCGAAACAAGAATGGAAAAGCCGAGTCAGGCCGAAACAGACGGCAGTGTTGGTTGAACTTCGAGTTTTGACAGCAAAACCACTTTTTTATCGCCATTAATTTAGTTTTTTTCAAAACAACCCATAGAAATAGTACGGCTCGGTGAACTTCAAAGCCCTGAATAATAAGCAATTGTCAAGATGCTCTCATTTAGAACGGCACATAAACCGAAATCAGATGATCATGCAGGGAACTTGCGCGGAGTCTTACAGTTGACGGCAATCACCAATGTGAAAGAACTCTTAACATATTCGTTTGAAGTTTTCGCAGGCTTTGTAGAACTTTTGCAATGGAATCGTGCAAGCAGGCATGCTAATTAAGCATATCTTTATGTACGCTCAGTCACTGAAGCGATGAAAAAGTAGAAACTCGTATTAAGTCTCATGATTAACAATTCAATTTCCAAAAAGAGGCGGGTGTTGGATAAAATCGCACAGTCATTTTCGGGTGTCTTTTGTTTTCTTGTTGTTTGCAACTTTGCAAAACAACTTCAAGCTTCTGTTACCTTTTCAACTAAAACAGCATTTACCATCTTGATATGTCTAAAATTTAAGTACTTTCTTGTAAAAAGTTTGAGAAATCTCCCGTGCACCATGAACTTTCATTATTCACGGTATCAGTTAAAACATGTTCAATATTGTGTGATGTGTTTACAGCGTCTAGATCGACTCATTTGGTCAGTTAATGTATAACTGTTTTGCATGACAAAGGTGTACAATCAATGCGCGACCTTTCTCGTATTTAGGAGGTCAATATTTCATCGCAGTCTTGGGGTTTGTTTGTTTTGAACGAAATTGCTGCTGTGAGGTGTTAATTTACTAGTCTACACAAAAGCAGAAACTTGGGAAATCTTGAGTGCAGTGACTTTGATTGCACAAAAGATCTCGATACTCGCAAGTCCGACATCATTCTTTTCAGTCTTGTCGAAAGTTCCATTTCTTTTACTGCTGGTGATAAGAAAACTCTTCAAAGAAGGAAATATTTCGGTCTTCATTGGCATGGTATGAAGGAAGCTAACTAACGCTTGTTTACGGAATTTTTTATTGTTCTCTCTTCGAACTAAGCTAACACATGTAAATAAATTTTGCATAAAATGTCTTCAATTACAAAAGTTTCGTTAAAAACTTTTAAAAAAACTTTTACATCAAGTAACAACAAGTGTTACGGTCTGGCTCGGCAAACGAAGTCTAAAACGAGGTGACCTCAATGAGCTCAGTTATGAAATTTGATGTCTCACGTTAACGCTCATCTTTAAAACATCAGTTTAAATTTAGAGTTTTACTCACTGTGTGGGAATATGAATTGAAATTTCATTAGACAGGAACTTTTGAACAACGAAGCGTGAAAGAATGTGCTTTTGTTCTTCTCTAGCTGGTTAGATCAACAAACAGGTCTCGGAGTTTCGTTTTCATAACCAAAAGACTTTCCAAAACATATTGTAGAGTTCCTAGGGGAGTTATTTCATAGTTTGATAGAACGAATTTTTATATGGACTCCAATGAAGTAAACAAACGGACATCTTAGCTCGCGCTTTTTTGCGCAGTTTGTTGGCTGTAGAGTGTAGTGGGTGGGTTGCTATGACAGGTCAACAAAACCTTATGGCATGTCACAGTCACCAGAGAAACACTTTACAACAGTCGCGTTGGAATGGTTCGTCGGTTTTGCGTAACCGGAACAATTTATGATTGTTAAATTATAAAAGAAAAGTGAAGTATTTTCTTGCCTTCAGGAACTTTTCTTTCCTTTGTAAGGAAAACCTGACCTAACACTTGACCCAATGAATTCCCACACGAATTTTGCTTAACCGCAAGTTCAAGAGACATAGCTTATTAAAATTCATATTTGGACCAAAATACTGATAATACTCAATGTTTATAGAAAAGTGCTTTAGGTAAAACCAGTTATGCTAATTAAGGTATTTTCTTCTTTCACAAAGGAAATCAATGCGCATTATCTTTCCTTTGCCGCACTTGAATTTCTGCCTTTTGCTTTCAGTATTTCGTTTGGACGTACACCATATTTCTATATTAAACCGTTTTTGCAGTTCACACAGCAGCTTTTCAAAATTATGAGGTTCTATTTTGGTTCTGTTTGCGATATAAGCAGTGAATTTCTGACTTATTGACGTCAAAACACTGATCATGCACAAAAAGGTCAATCTTTCGAACAATGGGAACACGTGGGGTGAACAGAATTGAAGATTAGTCAAAATTTCTGGGGTATTACATGTTAAAATCCTTGACAGCTGGCTCCCAAATAGCTCCACACTCGCAATATGCTCATTTTGAGCCATTTTCCATAGCATGTACGCTGTTGAATGTGAATAAATGATTTTGTTGTATTTCATCATTTGATTTCGTAATTCAGTTGTTAGTTGCGTTGGAATCGACTTGCCTGTCGAGAAGCTCGATCAAGTACTTCCGACGAAAATTATCTGCTGACAAGGGTATGACCAGTAAATCAATATTATACAATCTGAGTAACTTCTGTGTGCCTAAGTCAAATTAGTTCTTTCCAAGCCATTCGAGTGGACAAAATTAGGTTAAGTGAGTTTTGATATAACAAAAATGAAGAAAGAAAATTTAGAATGAACTTCCTGAGGAAATTGTCATTGCGCGAGAAATCTGACGTCCAAACCCCGGTATTTGAATGGGGGAGTTTCATTGGTCACTTTGCAGAGATTTCATATTTTTGCATATTGTTTATACAGTGACGTCACTTTTGGAATTCTCACGGCGTTGCTTTCAAAGATAGCCTGCTTGTAGTTATATTAATATATGTAGCGCCGCTAACGGTGGCATTTGCTTTTCGCTCCCTGGACAGGCTCGTCGGCGTATCAGTAAGTTGAACCAGCCCAATTTCGCCTGGGTATCTCCACGCACCGAAATGCCACGAGCTTTCCTCATCAAGGGAAAAGCCGATCGGAAAAGATCAACATTACTAGCAGATGAAAACTATAGCAGGAATACAGAGATTCAGCCAGATTTTTCTAATCAAGGTCAGTTGGAATATTAATATTATAAATGCATTGAGAATTTGCTCCGAATTGTTTGCTGTGTGTCGTAGACTTCTTCATGGTTCGAAACTTCGTCGATTTTCAAAATTAGCTTGCTCAATTGTTGGATACGATAGTTTTTGACTACATAACTCTGTAAATGTTTTTGTAGTTTTGGCAGTTTTATGACCCACTCTTTAGGTATTGCTAGTTTTTCTACTCTTCAGTGCTTCCACTCTCGAACACCTAACAAACAGCTCGAGGGCGCGAATTTATCAAAAGTGAAATTTAAGGAAAATTTTGCCCTCTGTCTTGCATTAAGATTTCTTTTCACAGATATTGTGAAACATTCCTCATTTGGAATATGGTGTTTTAGCACAAAATGTCTTTAAGTACTTTCAGGAAATTTTTTGCGCGTCAACTGCAGTGGGTAAGCAATATTGGCGAAGCTGTACGCGTATTCAAATTTTACCACTGTTAACTGAGGGTGAATTTTTCTCGCATTTCCTTTCAAACTCTGCAGAATCAGACTTTCGAGTTCACTGATTCTGACAAGGAAAAATAAGCTTTCATCTATTTTCTTTATCAAGCTTGTAACAATGTAAAGTATTGAAATCTTGCTCACAATTTTGGGTGATAATTTGATTTTAAGTAATACTATTTTTATCACCTTACGCAGGGTTTAGGGAGTCATGGACGAAAGTGAAGGCCATGCCGTCTCAAGTTTCACCCCTCGTGTATATCGAAAAATATGGAAGAGAATCTCAAACCGGAAAGAAAATATTTCTGGAAAATGAAGATTTGGAGAATAGACTTACAGGTCAAAAACGTGTCTTCGAAGCGGCCTTGGAAGGCGCGCAAAACTTTCAGGCTGGTAAAACAAAGGGAGAGAAAACCTTGAAAGTTGTTCAGGAAGAAGCAGGAATTCAGGAACGGCCTGCCAAGAAGCGCAGGAAACAACAACAACCCTACCACAAAGTAGTTTATTACTATCCTGTTTCCGAGCCTGAACAGATCGAGGAATTCGAAAACGAAAACGAATCACAAATGACTCATTCGGTTACGCATGAAGTGCACCATTACGCAAATTACAGTGCCAGTCAAGGCGCCGTGCCGCGCTTACCCAGCCGTAAACAAACTGACAGCCCTTGTTCCCCCGGGAGCGAAACCACTCAGCCATGCTTTTATTATCACGCCCCTCAAGAAGCTGGTGCCCAGACCCAAGCGCAGCCACGAGCTCGACACAATAGCGACTCGCGTGACGAGTCCGAGAATGCGAAACAGTTGGATTTCGAACGTTTGGACCGCGGATTGAGCGAAGCTGAAATTCTTCAGAGAAAGAGAGAACGGCGCGTGGAGAGAGAAAGGCGGTCGCTTTCACCGCGTTATGTGGTCATTGAGCAAAGAATTCCACCGAAAGTCGTGGCGGAAAGGGACTCGAAAGCTGAGCAAACTGCCGAAGTTGAACTTGAAGTCCCAGCAAACGTTAACGTGCAGTATATCCCAGTGGAAACCCGACAGAATCGCGAATATCAACAACATCAGATCTACACAAATGCAGTTGAAGAAGCGGAGAATAATTCTGGAGTGCCAGAAATCAGCAGTGTTGGAGTCCTGAGAGAATGTACACCAACTTCCCCGCCTGCAAGTTCCACCTCTCCTCGATCCGGTGCTGTGACTCAAAGTCAAACCCGTTCGCCAAGCACCTCTGTGCCTTCCAGCTTCCCACAACAAACTCGAGTGGCGCCAAGCTATCAGGTACTGATGAATTTTTAATAGGTTAAACAAATAATAATTTAAGGTTATGTAAGTGGTGCAGCTTTAATAGCTAATATTATTTGTTAACAATAACAAGTTCACCAGTTTAATACACGTTGCAAAGTAGCGATCATCGTGAAAAGCAAATTTTATTATCAACTCTTGTCTCCATAAATTTATTATTTTGAAAATGAATTGCGAGCATTTTTCATTCCATCTTGGAAAGCTGGAGTAGATGATTTCCCCAATTCTCAAAACAAATCAACTTATTATTAACTTATTGTTATTAACTTATTATTATCAGTTTGATCCCTACATGCCAACGTTGAATCATTTTTACTGCAACCAAATTCTCAGCAAGACAGACACCTTTTTGAAACAGAGCTGCATGGCACTATTTTCTGTGTCACTGTTGTCAACATAAGGGAGCGTTCACAAAATAATGTTGGGGGGGGGACTGATGAGAAACTTATTAAGATATTTTTTTTTGCAGCACCTTCCTTGAGCATGTTAGCAGTTTTCAAGTACCCCCCTTAATACTAGTCAAAATTTTGAGGTACCCCCTCCCCCTAATG
>JANSTQ010165710.1:0-10481 GCA_026167885.1 Bergia puertoricense
AGTTGCCATGTTGTTTTCATCCGTTAATGTTCTTGTTTATGTTACAGTTCTTGTTGTTTTACTATCAACAGTTGCCAATGTTGTTTTCATCCGTTAATGTTCTTGTTTATGTTACAGTTCTTGTTGTTTTACCATCAACAGCTGCCAATGTTGTTGTTGCAGTTGTTAACAATGTTTTTGTAATTGTTGCTGTTATTTTTGCTGTTGATGTCACTGTTTTTGTCATCATTACTATTTCTGTTGTTAATTTGACATTAGTGTTGCTGTTGATGTTGTTATTATAATTGCACGGTGCAAATCAAAGATTTTTACCGGCCTACAAACCTGATCGCAGAATGGTCAAAACTAACAGCCAATCATAACTCATGTAAGACACAAAATTGCTTTAGGGGTTGAGCTCATGTGTTTTCAGTCTGAGCATTTGTCAATTTTCAAACAAAGTTTTAAACAAACTGTAATAATTTACTGGTGTCAGATAGGCAATTCAAGGATTTTCAAGGACTTTCCAGGCCTGGAATTTTATTTTCAAATTCAAGGACTTTCCAGGATTTTTAAGGACTGTGGGAACCCTGATTATGACTTATCATCGTCATTGTGGCAAAATATCTGAATTCCATCAATACTCACCTGTCAGTACCAAATCCTCCTTGACGACCAGGTTGCTGTGCAACAGCCCTTTCGTCTTCTTCTTCCTTTCCATCCCTTCCATATCTCCGTCCCCTCCTGTCATCAATTTCACGATCCCCCTCCCACCTCCTCCTAGCTCCATCATCCCTTCGGTCTTGTGTAGGTCTTCTCCTTCTTGAGCCTGCATCATTATCCTCTGCCCATCGTTGTGTTCTTTCTCTCCTCCTTGCCATTAAGTCATCATCACTAATATCCTCTTCATAACCATCTTGCCTTCTCCTTCTCTCACCCTTTTGCCTATTATCTTGCTTAATGGCTTCCTCTCTTCCCCGTGGTTTTCTTTGTCGATCTTCCACTCTTTGGTTCTCTTCTTCATTTTCATCATTACTTTCAGCCCTTCTGCGTCTTCTTCTGTCATTCCATTTTCTGTCCTCATTCTCATCTTCATCTTCTTCCTCCCATCCCCTTCTTTGATTTTCTCTGAATTCTCTTCTACCATCCTTTCCTTTCCTTTCAAATCCTCCTCTTCTGTCATGATACACTTCATCTCGATCTCTTCTCCCATCTCTTCCCTTCCTTTCAAATCCTGCTCTTCTATCATCATAGATTTCATCTTCATCTCGATTTCTCCTCTCATCCCTTCCCTTCCGTTCAAATCTCCGCCTTCTGTCACCATAGACTTCACCTCTATCTCCATCTCTCCTTCCATCTCTTCCTTTCCTTTCAAATCCTCTCCGTCGGTCACTGTAACCTTCATCCTCATTTCGGTCACCCCCCCTGTTTCTTCTTTCTCTTTGAGCTCTGTTTTCTCTGTCACCCTCCCCTTCCTGCCATGAATTTCCTCGCCTGCCTCCCCTTTCTTCTGTGTCATCAGTCCTTCCCCATGATGGCTTTGGGATTCTTGCTTCTTCATCATTCTTTTTTTGCCTTTGTGTAAATTCCGAATTTCTTCCCCTAAGTTCTGGCCACTTCTCCTCTTCATACTCCGGTTGTGCTGTCCGTCTGTCTCTGTATGAACTCCTGTCTTCATTGTTGTCATCTCTTCTTCCCCTCCCTCGACCTCTCCTGTCACCTCTAACAAACTCTTTCAGATCATAGTATCGCCTACCCTGTCTCCCAGTTCGGCGCATTTGATCCCTTCTTGTTTCCTATAAAAAGCATGAATGGATAGAAATTAATTTTACAAATTTTACAAAGTGTAACAGACAAACACATTAAAATTCTTGATGAGCATTTATGTTTCATGAATGCTCTTTCAATCTATGGATTTTGTTTAGTTGCATCTTAAATTCTGGCACTGCTGTCTAGCTAATGCTAACAAGGTAGACAGTGATTATTTGACCAGACTGAAATCCACCAATTTGCAACAAGACAGAAACTACAACAGCAGTTGTCTGTACATGTACCAATCAGAACTCACTTCCAACTCCTGTTTTGTCTTGGGTGCTTGTTCATCTTCATTGTACATGTCATGCAACCACCTATCCGACGTTCTCTCCCACAGTTTCCGACTTGGCTGTGGCCTCCTGTGCCAAAATTAAATTAGGTCTTATTAAGTTCTTAAGCAGTAGAAGTAGGAGGGGTGATTGGTTGAGCTCTTCCCCCCTCCTTTCTGGTGGCACAAGGGTGATTAGTGTGTCTGACCCAATAATCTCAGGGCACTCCCCTATAAAGTAACAGGGATGTTCATTAAAAGATTCAATTGAACCTCTAAAGGTACCAATCGGGAAGCAGCTTAGGCCTAGTTGTATGCCTTAGCAGAAACATTTAGCAACACAGGGCAAATAACAAATTCCAACCTAATTAGCAAGTGCTAGGGTTTTTAAATTGTCACACGTAGTTACAATAGTGTTTTTGTAAAATGCTATTCAGTAGTGCAGCACCCCTAAAAGGTACCATATGTTTTATGCACATGTCAATATTTTACTTTAACATAAGTAGTAAAGAAACCTTGGATTTTAATCCCTATGAGGTTCATCAAGCATCCTGCCCTCTGTTATATGAGGTATAATCAGACGTCCAATTTTTTTTTCGAAAAAGAAAACAAACAAAATAACAACATTCTGGAAACATCTTAGTCTTTTTCATTGCACATTTTTTTTTGAGAATCGTGGGAAAATGAAAAAATAATTAGTTACTTTTAAGTTCCACAAGCACTTTTGTTTAATGTACTGGATTGTTAGATTCACTTATTTATAACTTTTCAGGCAAAAATGCACCGCTTCTGAATAATAGGTAAATGCCAACACAACAATCAGTGGACAAAGGTCAGAAATCGACAACAAACTTTAAAAGCACTTCATACAACAGAAATCGGTACACATGTGAATTGAAACTTTCAGAAAGATGTCAGCTATGAAAGTCTTCTATATCAATGTGTAAGATTAGAATATGAAGAATGCAAAGGTTGAAGAGAACCATTTTTTGTAGCGTGGTTTGAGATTCATGTAAGTCCAGTAACAAATGGAGCTTTTTAACATATTTCTGCTTCACTGGTCTGTGAATAACTCCACATCATAGATTATGAGCAGCCTCTTAGCAATGTGTGTTAAAAGTCAGGAAAATGAGGATTTGCTACTAAAACATAATATTGTTTTGCATTTGACAGTCCGTCTCCATATGAACCAGACTCTTACGACAGAACAAGAGGGAAGATTAGATGGATGCTATATGTATACCAGAATGCTAAGGATGGCAGTGAATGTCAGGACCACATTAGGAACAAAGATCTATTCGGAGATCTCCCCAGGTTCTCAGTCAAAATAAGATCACAAGACTAGATGGCCACTGCGTGAGGCATGAAGGTCTGCCAGCCAGCCAATTGGTTCTAAGGGAGCCTAAGCATGGGTGGGCCTCGAGTGGGGGACAGAAATGTCCTTAAAAGAGACACTGGTCTGACCACTACTAAGGAGATGTATCCTGCATGCACATGAGCAATTTTCCTCGGGGAAACCCAATATAATGATGATGATAATGATGATGATGTTCAACCAGTCAAGTGAACTGTCATGGCTCTTGTCAATACACAGATTTAATCACTGAATGTGTTAGAACTGCAGCCACTTTTTGCAGAGTTAGCCACAGATCATTAGTCTTTATATGAGCTGACCGCTGACCGGAGACCTGGTTGATTTACCACAGGCCTTGTGGCAGGAACACTCTCTTGCTGTTTACCGACAAGAAAAGAACTCTGAAACTGTTCTAACCACAGTCACCTTGTGGAGTTCTCATTAGAGTTAGTATTGGCAATTTAATAGTATTATGTTCTTTGAGTATTATGTTCTTTGGGTATTTTGTCAAACCGTTATGTCTATATTATTCCAAAATGGTTTCTTCATCATTGTCAATATAGTTTATTTGAACATCAAGGAGGTTGTTCCTTTACTTTTTTGTTTCTTTCTTTTCAACAGATTTTAATTTTTTTTAGTGTACATGTAATGCAAGACTACAGATTTTGAAAAGGTTTTTTCTATTTACTTAACCTTGACGTGTTGCTAAATTCTCTTAAACTGTTTCCATATGTTCCTTTTAAACAGTTTGGGAGAACTTCACTTTTCATACTAGATAGCATATTATGTGTGATCAATTCTTATTCCTTTATTCTCACCACCAAACAACTTATTTTGTCATGATAATGTAAGGAGAAAATAGATGTTGATAAACTGGCTGGGGCTGAAAGGGTTAAAAAATTAAATCAAACTTCTCTCAGGGTCATTACATAAGAGTCATTTAGTTTGTTTTATCAGTCAAGCTACTACAAAAAATCTGACTTGCAGTGCTTTTGTTTTAATTTTGGACTTTCCCGATTTTCTAAACTGAGAAGTGTAAAGCTACCAAAAACTGCTCTATCTGATGTACATAATTATTTCAATTATTGAACTATGATAATGGAAATTCAAAAGCTACAGTAAAATTCATCACTATTGTTATTATTGTTATTGTTGTTACTGTATTATTATTATTATTATTACTATTACTGTACGTATTTATCATTAGTTCAAGCATAGCAGCAATGAATATATTTAACTTTTGTCCAGGTTGTTGTGTTTTTAACAAAAAAAATCAAAATGTTAAAAAATACTTTTTGCTCAATTTTTTAACTGAAATAATTAATACCATCCAATTCAGTTCTTCAAGGCAAGCAAAATGAATACAGATTTGTTAATATAAATGTCTCTAAAAATATTTTGTACTTTTCTATCTCTGGAATGTCTGCAGATCGGTCATCGTGGCCCCAGAATCGGTCATGTCGAGGTACAAAGGAGGGGTCTGTCTTGTCCACATCCTCCAGAGTTTTTTCTTTTTCAGCTTCCTGCACAAAAAAACAGCTGCTAGTTAAAATCCCAAAAATAAGCTTTATAGGAGGGAAATTTGCATTTAGAAATCGACTGGGCTTATAATTGGAGGAAAATTTGTGTCAGCAATTTTTAAATGCACAAATGATAATATTAGAGTGTTAACTAGTTCTAAATTCATGACAAGGTAATCCCTCTGAACATGCCAACTTCAAACACAAGAAAATCCCCACAGTCCCGGTGACAATGCTATTGAAGACAGATTTTAGATTCTATCACCACAAAGATAACAGGTGAAAAACGAGAACCACATACAGTACATGTACACAAAGTAAATACTTTGTCTACAGATCGAAGGAATCCAAGGTGAGAGTGAGGAGTGAACTACATAAAATGTGCCACGTCTTGACCATACAGTATTTATGAACTTGCAGAACAAAATTGGGGAATAGGGTAAACTAAGCCCATGACCAATTTTGTTGACATTGTAACAATTGAATGAAAAAAATGTCTCGCACTCTCCTGATTGCACAGCAGTCAGTCCAAAGTCCAAGTGAATACTGAACTAGAATCTGGTTTTTCAGATAGATTAAACTACTAGATTTTTAGTTGAAATTCCAAAAATTTAGCAGCCAGAGTTAAAATTGTTCATTTTAAATATTACAGTAGTGTTGTAATAAACAAATGAAATGCTGTTTGTTTGATAAAATATTTTCAATTGAAATCAATCAAACACTTATTGATAAGTCAATCAGGTAGATACTTCAAATATGTTTCCACCAACCTGTCCATCTCCACTTTCTCTCTGTTTCACCTCCTCAGTACTGGGCTTATCATTTTCCTGCCATGCTTCCTGCAAAAGAATAGAAGATTCTAAAACACTGATTTAATTCTTTTAAAAGAAATATAAAATGGGTTTCCATGTAACATACATGTAGCCTTGCGTCAAAATGTGGTCAAGGAGGTCAGGAGAACAACAGGGTTCCCACTCCTAACTGAACATGAAATTCAAGAACTTTTCAAGGACTTTTAAGGACCTTTTCCATCAAATTCAAGGACCTTGGGCAGCAATTTAAACTTGAAAGTTTTCCATATTTGCTGTAATCATCAAACACTGCCAGTTATTCTGCATCTAGTGTTTAATCATTGACCATCACTATCTTCACAAGTAAACACTTGCCACTTGGAAAAACCTGATCGTATATTGGTCAAAGCTTTCAGCCAGTCACAAATCCTGCAAGACACAAATTTGCTTCAGGGGTCGAGGTCATTTGTTTTTAATCTGAGCATTTGTCGATTTTAAATCAAAGCTTTAAACAAACTGTAACAATTTACTGGTGCTGCATCAGACAATTCAAGGATTTTCAAGGACCTCCAGTGATTTTCAAGGACTTTCCAGGCCTGGAATTTTTATTTTCAAATTCAAGGACTTTCCAGGATTTTCAAGGACCGTGGGAACCCTGGAACAAGAGAGTATTGAAAGGAAAATTGATACATAGCAGAGGGTGACATAGGTATAATATATCATAAAATAAATATATTACAGCGTGTATTTGTGACCCTCAACAAGAAGACCTGACTGTATAAAAGCACTGCACAGAGGCAGTGGAGCAGGGGGACAAGGGGGGCTATTGATCAACTGCCTATTTATATACAATGTCACAACTCAGTTACAGACACACTTGACACTGTTAAGACTGCAAAGAGGTTTGCTTGCACCAACAAATGACACAAACAGATATTTTGTGAAATTTGAGTAGGGGTATGTGCTGGGCTTGGTATATGATGAGCCCCCGCCCCCTCCTCCCCCTCCCCCCATGTTTCAAAATGTTCCACTGCCTCTGCTGCAAATGTGTTCTGGATAGCAATTAAAAGCAAGTTCACACTTGGTTGCATTCACCTGCATTTACTGCTAAATACAGCTCCTTCTAAATGAATACAGCAGTACACTGTATGTTTAGAACATTCATTTCAGGGGGAACTTGACTGACGCATAACCATGTAATTATACAAATAAAATTATACTCATGGCTTCTGACATTTCACAAAAAAAATTAGGAAAATAGTGCAGCACTGATAGCAAATTGCACAGCATTGAGTGGCAGGAGAGGTCTATTGCACAGCAAATTTCACAATTTTTCCTTGATCTCATTTTACCTTGTCACACAAAACTATTGAGTGCCTAATAAGTCTATCTGAATTTTAATGCAAAAAATCAAATGCAGTTCCTCAAGTAGTAAGTATAAAATCAAAAAATACAAGACAAAACTTAAAAATCTCCAAGGGTGTTTCCCAGACCCTCAGGCATTTAATTTATAAATTTGACGAAAGGATCTAATTTGCCCAATCTAAAGTCTTGATTTTGCCACTGTTTTTTTAGTGTTTGACTTTATTCATTTTGTAAATTAGAAAACAATCTGCAAAAACATATATCATAGAGTACAGATAGAGAGCTGACTGGCTGAGGACTCCAAAACACAATTTAAAAAAAAACGTACTGTGTTGATAAAGTAACTGTGGTCATGTTTTAATATTTTGTGCTGCAATCACACTTATCCTTCAAAAATGGAAGTTGCATGTATCAAGGACTACAACTGGCCAGTTTTCATTGGCAATTGCTTTAAAACCAGTACCAGACTTCCTGTAGGCAGTAGGCCTGGTTGCTAATTATAAGAGGCCAAACCTCGATGAAAATGTTGTGTTTTGAACGGTTCTGAAAGGGTTTTCAAAAAGTGAAAAAAGTGTTGTATTGATATAGCACATTTTCCATGTGAATATGCTCAAATGCACTTTACAAAGTGTGATACTCTACTTCCCAGCATGCTGGTACTCATTTTACCAACCTTGGAAGGATGGAAAGCTGAGTCAACTTTGGTGGAAAGAAGGTCACTGAAATATTCAACCCTCGGCAGTGGCCGGGGATTAAACCCAGGACCTCATATGTAGCATTCTGAGATCTAACCAACTGCACTAACTTTGCCACCTGTTTTCAGAGGTAAGAATACCACTAATATTTGTCTAGATTTCAAATAAAGTGCAAATTAAAGTCTATATAGATGGGCTAAAAGGCAACTTCTTTGTTCAATGTAATTACCAGAACTTGTCTGTATAATAGTTCATTTTACGGAATTCGTTTCTTTAGCAAAACGAGAAAACAACAGCGATCATTACTAATCTCGCAGCGCATTCTGGGATGGTGCCTTTTGGGCAAACCTGAAAGTGCGCACTGATTGGCTTACTCCAAGCACGTGATAAATGTCCGATCACCTGGTTAGACTAAGCTGTACAGTAGTGAGTACCATATAATTTCTTATTAACAAAATTTGATGACTTATGTAATAATATGTATGCATGTGTGTGTGTGTGCATGTGTGTGTGTATGCATGTGTGTGTATGCATGTGTGTGTATGCATGTGTGTGTGTATGCATGTGTGTGTGTATGCATGCGTGTGTGTATGCATGTGTGTGTATGCATGTGTGTGTGTATGCATGTGTGTACACACGTACCTTATTTGTACTTAATTTCGCTCGTACTTAATTTCGTAATTTTCGCAAGAAAGTATTTTGCGAGGCTTTATTTTCATGATTTCAATAGTGGGAAATAAAAAGAGGGCATTAAATTTTGTGAAAGCATTGTCGACATCATTTTATTTTCTAAAAATATCTGAACTACCGGTACAACCTTTCTAAACAAACTGGAACAAGTTAACATTAGGTACATATTGTCCTAGAGTCCGCAATGTTCCTAAACATCCAGGTCTTCAAAGAGATCTTCTGGTGGAAGTTTCTTTCTTTCTTTATGTCGATACATATACATATACATAGACATAGACAGACACATATACATATACATAGACATAGACAGACACATATACATACATGTACACATAAGCTGTACATGTTGCTGTTGATCATGTTTATCAAGTTTTTTGTGATTTAAATTTCTTACAATGGCATTTAATTTTGCATGTGTAAATTTTGCAAGGACTTTCATTCGTGAGGCTTTAATTTTGCAATTTTTTTAAAACTGCAAAAATCGCAAAATTAAAGATGTGCAAAATTAAGCACAAATAAGGTACACTGGTAAGGCTTTTTCTCAGACTCTGGCTCTCTCAGTTTGATAAAACCATTCTCAAAATGATCAGATATAAATTGTGAAGTAAAAGGACCACAAAATAAAAAATTGAATACTTTTTACCAGTTAAGCATTTAAAATAGATTAATGTGTTTGGTGTCTTCAATTGACAAACAAAATGTCCTCTTTATGATAACATCATTGAAGTAAACTCATGTTGCAATATGAATACTGTGCAAAAACATAAGCCACAATGCTATTAAACAATTAAATATATACAGACTGCAGTGTTGGTGGATTTAGCTCTCCATGTGTACACAACTACAAACCTCTGTTTCTGATACAGTTCCTGAGAAAGTTCCAGATGAGTCACTCTCGGAATCTTCAGAATCTTCGCCCTCAGAAACTTTGCCACCTTCTTCCTCCTCCTCCTCTTCCTCATCCTTCTCTTCCTCCTCAGATTCTAAAGATGAATCACTTCCAGTCTCCTCGCCACTTTCATCACCTGAGCTGGCCTGAGAACTAGTCTGACCTTCAGTTGTCTTTTGCAGTTCAACTTCTCCTGATGGTCCTTTGTTTTCATCTTCTGCTGAATGGTAATCTGGTTGAAAAGTGAAAATTTGCATGTTTGTTGAAACTTTCAATCCAACTAAAATATTTAGTGCACAAGCCGCTGGCTTGCACTGGAGGTATTCAGGTGTGTCCCTAACAACTAGCAGTCTGCAAATATATCCAGCTACTTCAAATGAGTTGTTTCTGCCACCCACTTTTTTGGAAGAAAATAATCTGTTGAATCATATCTTCAGTTCTCAAGCAAGTGCCATAGCAGGCATTATTATAACATAAATGTTACCTTCCACTTTAAAAGTTAAAGACATAGGCAAGCTAATAAAATATCTTTAACCTTGCCAGTCCTGTTTGCAGCTAATATAATCAGGATAATTACAAGGTGCCACACAAACTTTATTAAACTAAATATTTCTAATGGAGGAGGTGGCATGACCATGAGAGATAATTCTCAAGATATCTGAAAAAGTCATTTTGAATTGGAGATCATAATTATCTTCATTTTTTTTTGAACACCAAAAACACACATTATTTAACAATATACTGTACACATGTATTTTTGGTGGTAACTTGTGAATAACATGATCAAAATTGATTTGCTTTTAATGGTTGATATTTTAAATTGCAAAACTGATTTAAACCTATTCAGACTGGGGGGGGCTGAAAGTGCCTGCGCCAACTTTCAACATTTCTAGCGAAAGAACCATTTCATGTAGAAGGCCAGGATTTTGTGACTTTTCCTAAAATTTATCGAGGAACATTTCAGTGTGTCAAACTTGTGGTCACTAATTACCCCATTTCCATAGCAACTCATTTTTGAATGACAGGTCATCCTTTTTTCTTCTATTTTAAGAATTTTCTTTGGTTATTCCAATTTTCCTCATTTTATATTCTTGCATTTTACTGATTTTGCTTTT
>JANSTQ010165721.1:0-10481 GCA_026167885.1 Bergia puertoricense
TTTGTTTGCCAAAGTTTTATCTGCCAAATGCTCACTTTTCCTAGTTCAAATATTGACTTCATCCAGCTGTTCAAAAAAGCGGATTTCATTCATAAGTCTTTTCTTTAAAAATTATTTGTATAGTTGCCATAGTAACATAGCTCAGTGAACTTTAAAGAGTATATACTTACACAGCTTTGTCAAATATCGCGATATATGTAACTGTGGTTGAGTCAATTGACCATATATCATTCGTTTTATTTCTCACTTATTGCTTTTTCCTTTGCGCGTACACGGAGACCCGATCACAAGTTAGTTCATTTGTTTCTCCGTCTGATAAACAGACAGACATAACGGTGGAGATTTTAAAATTATACTGCCTCCAGTCAGATTGCCGTCTGCCAAAGAAACCCTAGATTGGTTAGGTTTTCAGTGAATCTTGGCTCTCACGGTTAGATGCCCTGAAGTAGCTAGTTCGTCGTTCCATGACATAATTAATATTTCCATGAGACGACTTTCCCTTTCATCATGGAAAACGAAAGAAAATTCTTATTGTTTCGTATCAAAGTGAGATGCATATAAGTTAATTTTGTCCCAGTTAATAATAATGCCCAGAGCCAGTGGTTCAGCAGCTCGCGTGGCTTGTAGCAATTAAAATAACAGCCTAGCTTTGTCAAAATGAAATTTGCTTTTACAAAACATTCCATATCTTGTTTGGCCAATGGTGCTAAAGTCATTCATCTGAAATGTGCTTATTTGTTCCTTTACATAAACGTCTTTGAAAAACGCAGAAAAAATCATTTTCTCAGATGCCCTCCATGACCTTTTATTGACAATGTACCGATTAACTCATTAAGCCTACTCGAAAACGGGGGCTGACCAAACTGGCTTCAACTTCGAGAATTTGCAGTATTCAATTCCTGATTAAATAAATTGGCTTAGAGTGATGATCTGAAACTGAGACATTTGGAAGAGCCGCAAAAACTATTCATTATCAAATTGAAGTGATTCCACAAAGGATAAATTGGTCGCTTTAGTCGTATAGATAAAATATGTCTACACATGTATCGAAGCCTTAAAACAACATTTTAGTTGTAGCTAAGTCATACACAAGACCTTTTTCCGTGTTGAGATGCCTCCCAACTTTCCGTTACAGCTTTAGTTTAGTCAAAGTTCTTGAAAAATTTCCAAGGTATAGTTGTTGTTTATGACTCTTAAATGCTCTTGTCCGTCATTTTAATCAGAAAAGTGCGAAGTTTGCGTGGGAGGTAAAGAGACATCCGTCTGCAGGTAGTACAACACACAGTTGAAACACACTTAGGCCCACTTTCAGTAACAGTTGGGTATAGCACATTTAATACATAAAAAATAAGTAGCTACAGAGCATGACTGGCTTGTTTTGGCTTTCAAACTTTTGTTTTCTCAAACTCTTACTGTCTGCAGAAGCGACTCTGTAATAAGGCTTTTTTAAAACTTGAAGATGAGGTCAAATAGGAACTGATATGCTTCTCTGTTAAACATGACCGAAAAAAATATGAAATATTTAAAATTGTTTATTGATTTGCGTTTTTTTCCCTTGTCGCCACCTATGCGGCTGTAGACTGTATCATATCATGCTGTGGGGTTTCTACCATATTAGTTCACACAAACGTTAATAGTGGAGTTGGCTAAAAATGGTCTTTCATTGTCAATTTCTGAATGCTCGCAACATTGGTGACTGCTAAACATGGTGTGCAAGTAATGAAGAAGCCCGGAGCTCGTCTAAATATTTGAGAAGTGCATGGTGATGCAAATCTAAAACTGATCTAATGTTCGTGCTTGCCAACAAAATATAGCCTGTTTACATGATCGACAAAAGCTCAAGAAAATCGTCGGAATATACATCATTATGCGTTCCATAAGTCGGACCACAGGATACCAAGACTAGGACAGAGGGGGGGGGGTGAGTGGGGATCTATATACTTCACTTTGTTAAAATTCATCATAAGAAGAAACACCAAAGGAAGTACTAACAGTAACGTGTTGCCATCCGTTTAAAGAAATATTTGCTGACCACGCGCACAAACGTAATAGACACGTCACTTTGTCATACGCGAGAAGTTCATGCGGAATGTAGACAAAGTAGATTTTATGGCGGTTTATTTCGCTGTATACAACACTAAACAATGAAGTAAATGGCGAGAAGAACCGTTTTATGGTTGACTGATAGTTCTGTAGCTCACAATACCTCATACTTATAGCACTTGACTCCACTTATTCTGTTTACTAACGTTAACTGTGCTTGAACTTCCTTTAATATGCTGCAAGGATTTCTCAAAATTCAATGTTTTCATAAAGTCGGTGACCCCAAGCGGCAAGGTAACACGCATTTTCTGCATTCCTCGGTTTACACTCTAAGTGAACTGGTGATTTGTATTTCCTTTCAGAGTTTTTGCCCAGCTCTGTCTGTGTTTGGTTAAGTATATGTCCCATAATCAGCGCGGAGGCCCTACTGCTTGTCACGTTTGTAAATACAACTAGACAACAAACACTAGAAGCGTGGTCGTTATGCCCTTTAACAAACATCCATGGTGAACGTACTCGTGAAATGAATAACAGATAATCGTGTATTTATAGGAACTATTTCAAATTTCCCTATTATTCAGAAAGCAAGTATCCTTTTCGGCTGTTCATAATAAAAACACAGCCTGAGCAGCAATAATTGATAGATTCGGTGGTGATAGGTTTTCAATTCCTAAAATTGTTGACATTGTGTTTACTGGAAATAAGCCTCGGACGATTTCATAACTCGTCCAGTTAGCCCCTATGTGTTCTGCAAGTGCAACTGAGTTGACCGGTACGAAGTTGAATTAAGGGTGAGTTTGTTTGCGACATTCTTAATCAGTATTCGCAGAGTAATCTGCCTTTGACTATTCTACCATCTGGAACAGAGTAAACAATATATTTCAAGTATTTCAGAAAAACGTAACTACGTTCAAAATGGTTTCAGCTCTGGGTATCTTTTTTCTAAACTGTACACGTAGCAGATACCAACCCTTGTTGATCAAACCACATTGTATACTTAGCCCCATAGAATATACCCTATATATAGGTGCTAATCTCTCTCTGTTTCTAAACAGGGCAAGTCTGCAAATATGAGGAATTCCGCCATCGCAATTCAAATGTTTGTCTTTTTTCTTGCGGTATACATCACTTCGGCAGGTGAGTTGATAATGTCAAGATTTTTTGTTCTACTTGCTTGTGGTAATTAACGGAAGTCATGTAAGTACCATGGTCAAAAGATATTCGCTGTAGATTTCAAAATTACAGAAGATACATCCAAAAGCTTGAATAAATATATAGAAAGGACACTATTTTACGGTTATTTTTTGTCTTTATGATTTTAATCTAAGCGTTTTGGAATAAATTACATGTGATTTAAGACGGGTGCGACCGCAGACTTGACTATCATCTTAAATTCGCGTGATAAAGTTTCGAAAATCTGGCAAAAACGTCGATACAAACTTCAGGAAAACTATACAACAAAGATCTTCTGAACATGGCAGTCGTATATCTTCAGTTGACTGTAATGGCGCCTAGAGAAGAGAATACACTCTACCTATTAAGAGGTAGCGCAGAATCCGGGAATCCATCAACACTCGCTTTTATTCTTCTGATTGGATCCTTGATCAAGGAGCCAGTATATATTAAAAATCTGTCAGTGCCCTCTGCACTACGACACAGTCATAGGGCTCAAAAGGGATTTACAAGCTGTAAGATACGAAAGTAAAAAATGCATAGCGTTTGTGTCAAATCTATTATCAGCTATTCTTAGTCCTGTTTTATACAGACGTTTGAACGCGAACTTGACTTAAGAGTTCAGTCGTTGAAGCCGTTAATCCCAACACAACATTTACAACTTGTTCTAGACTAGACGTGGTCTTGTATCAAAGCTCAACTTCAAATAAATTCGATTCAGGACGTCTCAAACAAGCTTTACTCACCGATTGCTCAGTCTTTCATTAACTCTTTTTGCATATTTTTTCGTTCAAACTCTTATTGAGTTGATTAGATAGTTCAGCAATACTCTAGAGGTTGATTTCGTCGATGGTGGGTATTTACTCTGGACATGATACTACTGCTTTTTAAATGAAAGTTCATGATAAATATCTCAAATTATATTTTGGTTCTAGGTCAACTGACCAACCCAAGCATGCGCAGTCTATATTTAGAAAATTTACCTAGTAATGTTTGTCACATCGCCTTTTTTATTTTTGTTGTTTTCATACGATGAAACCTATTCTTTAATAATCACTTAAAGTATATAATCAAACGGAAAATCAATCTTCTTTAACATAAATCTTCACCTGTAACAGTTTAAAACTCCTTCAATTTGCATCGCGCCAACAAGCGGTGTTTCTCACTATGTTGTGTTCTAGAATATAGTCGAGGGTTATATCGATACCTGGTAATTGTCCTATTTCTGGTCCCCAATTGTCGCCTGTTACACCCGAGGCATATTTCTATTTTAGACATAGCCTTACTTTCATGCATTAGGTCAAACGCTTCGAGTATCAAAATATTCTGTTCTCATATTTGCACCTCTTCATAACATACACAAAGTGCACAGCATGAACTTCCAGTCTAAACAGTAATGTTGTTTGTTTGTTCGTTTGTTGATTGTAAAAGCTCATTTTAAAAACTACAAGGATTTCGTGATAAAATGATAAATGCCGAATCAAAGATTACTAAGCATGAAGGAAATTTTGCCGCCCGCGGTTGACTAATGATCGTAATGCTGTCCAGCTGAGAAAAAAAGGGAAAGTCGTGTCGGAACGTAACAATAGCACATACAATGCACTAAAGAGGACTAGCTCCACATATTAACAAATGTCCTGAGAGTTTTAGCAGCTAGCTGAGACTTGAGGCTATTGGATTGCTCTTAATATGTAAAGAAAACACAGCTCATTTATACCAATCCTTTAAAGCCATAATTACGAAGTTTTCAGTTTATCTCATACAAATAGTTTTCTTTGTTCATCGGCACTATTGAAAATAACTATACTGTCCGACTTTTTATTAAAAAACATGTTAAAAGTGTCAAGTATATCATTACGCTCTCAACGATTAGTGGAAAATTTTAGAAAAGATTGGTTTGCAGAGTTCTGATTCATATGAAACTAATCCAAGTGTTTTAAAAGAACTTTCCTTGTTCTACATCCGCAAGACCCTTCTATTTTCCCCTTACTTGCAAAACTGACAAACTGTAAAAAAAAAACTGTCCCGAAGTTTCTTTTCGCAAAACAAACACCAAGCCATCACGCCTACAGCAAGTCGTGGCACAATCAATGTGAACAAATTGGACTGGTCTGGGATTTGGTAACAGCTGCTTTTCTGTTTAAACTGTCCTAATGACTCTCTAACGACTTGTGCATTAAGAAGCTTTGCATTGACGGTGCTAAAAGGCACCGCGTAATCGCCTGATAAACAACGGCTTCGAAAGGATCAGGGCCGTTTTCCTACTTCAAAGGCGGCCGCCGGGAAACATATTCAGCTGACAGGACTACCAACTGTCCTAGCTAGTTTATGTTACTAATTCTTGCAAACTCAATCGATACAAATTAAACATAACATGTATCAGTGACGCTGCCACGCCCATGTTTTTATCATCACTTGTCAGAACAGTTCTTATGAAATGATCAATGAGTACCAGCTTTTTTACACTCACTCAAATTCAAGTTTTTCATTGTCTTTTATTGCGACTGCTTACAAAGCAACTCTTTCGTGTTTGGGCAGTTATGTATTGTTCTAACGTGTTGATTGTTGTTATTGCTATTGATATTGTTCGTATAACAAATCAGACAAAAGCTTCAAGCAGCTATGCGTTCGACCCGTTTTTCACAGTTAGCAACAAAATTCTAACAGTATATATTCAGGTGGCATCTCTAAGAGTAGAGGTTAACAGAGTTTGACAATAGTGCAAACGCGAAATAATCATTTGATTGGTTCCTTAAATAAGTTCAAGGCCAAGTAATATTAATTTTATTTTTCGTTTGATAGGCTTCTATTTATTTTTTTTACTTCAAACCTCGTTAGTTAGCTATCCTATCTTCTTTTCATATTGGAAAATAACTGCGATTTCACAGCTGATGCCCAGAGGGACAATGGCCGTAAGGTTTTAGTAGTTTGTATACCGTATAAGCTTCATTGAGCGACCGTGTTTATCAAGACCTGTTTAATAATAAGCCCTCATCCCTGTGTTTAAACCCTGTCTGAAAGGTTCCCACCCCCGCCTTTAGGCGCCCAGTTTGCAATAAGCGCCTTCCTTCCTTATTAAGCAAGCTCTTAACAACCTTTCCTCCCTCCTTCTTCGAAAACGAAAAGTATGCATGAGTTGGATGTACATAAAACTGGTCTGGCTTGATGAAGAGTAGTACTGTCATAAAAGTAAACAGTTCAAATAAACTAAACACATGCAAATATGACACGACACGACACGATACATACAACACTGGAACAAACTGACTTTTCATGCATAGATTCAGACAAACACGCAAGTATGGTACGAGATAATAATCTTATTTTCAATACTGTTTTCTTAAAACTAATATATATGATAAGAAAAAATATAACACATAGCCACTATGTTTGTCTTTCTTAAGAGTTTGTTATTTTGCCACACTCTGAGAATGAATGGATTTTAACGAGTGAGATCACGAAATGTTTCAAGCTTGTTAATATTCCCAACTAGACGAATCGGATTAACGGAACCCAATGGTGTTAAGCTGGCAAAACGTCGCGGTCGACTGCCCCTAGATTCTGCCCCTTGCGTAATTTATCTCAACACGGTCTTTGTGCAAGGTATTGAGCTCAAGGATGATAATATAAAATTTAACAGCAACGACATAACTTAAGTCTTCTAAAGCAGATGTGAGTGTCTAGAATACAAGAGGAACACTAGGCAAAACCAATTGTTTCTCTTGTTTCACAAGTGTTCTACAGCTTTTTGGGTCTTTATGTTAATCCATAGACTCGAACAGCAGTTAGCCGAACAGCTTTTATATAACAGAAATTGAAATAAGTATCTTTATGGAAACACTAGTTTCGTCATATGTTAGCCAATGAGAGAGCGCACTTTTTGTTCCCTATTTCATAACAATAACAATAACAATAATGATTAATAGAGTGATAACTATGATAATAGAGTGACAACACCTTTAGCTGATATTGATATATGAGTTTTCTATTAATTATCTCTGGCTCTGTTTCCAGATACCGTTTTTATTTTACATAATATGACATGTACAACACGGTGGCTTTTACTTACAGATCAGTTTGGAGAGAAACCATTGAGTTATCATCCTTCCTGTCTTGTTAAACAGCATTTGCATATCATCTTCACCAAAAGAAAACATCAGTTAAACAATAGTAGAAGGAGGAAGGCTAAATTTAAACTTCAGAAGTATATCCGAAACATCAATCAAGTTAAACACAGATGAGAAAGAATGAACTCTTTTTCATCCCTGATCTACTTTTACCTCCATTTCATGTTGATAAAGCTGTTTTGACTTGCTCAAAAAATATTGGAATCGGTTTTGAGAAGATTTTCGGCATTATATTGCTACAGGGCGCCTTTTCTGTCTGTGGCCCTAAACTGTGGAACGCGCTTTCACTCAAGATCCGAAGCAGCGATTCCACTGCAACCTTTAAGAAAAACCTAAAAACCTTTCTCTTTAGAAAAGCATTTTATTAACCAATTAGAGAATTTAGAATCTACACTATGCATATTTTTTGTCATATTTTTAATTTTTTGTATATGCAATAGATCTGATTAGTATTTTATTAGTACATTTTCTGCAATACTTTTAGTACATTTCATAATTTTGTAAAGCGCTTTTGAGCTTTTAGAAAAGAGCACTATATAAATGTATAGATTAGATTAGATTAGATTAGATCAGATCATCCCATCCATGTAAAAGGTACCTGCGAATCAGATTACTTTTACTTGAGAAACAATCCGGTAGAATACACTAAAATACGTTAGTAATTTCAGTTATTTGTACTTTAATAGTAAACAATAGATGCGACACTAAATAACGACACTATGCATTGACAATAACATTAACTTATTCTATGTTATTGTCTCATATAAACTGAATCTCCTAAGTTTTCTTTTACGTGGACTTTCGAAACATAATTTCCAAAAACGCAGGAGCCACTGTTTCAACTGCTTTACTTGTGAATTGAATACCAAATAATCTAAGAACCAACTTTTAGTTTATAAATCACTAGGCCACGTTGGGTCTTTATCCATGGCAGCAATAATTAACAATTAATCCTCCAAGTGGAGGTAACTAGTGAGTAATTATTCCCTGAAGTGGAGGTGAATATATTTGGCTGTTCACCGACACTAAAGATAAACGCTGAAAAGAACAAACACATTAGCCGATATACCAAACCAGTGAATAGAAGTGAAAAATTGAAGAAACTTGTTTAAAAGGAAAATATGGAGACAGTTTAAGAGAATTTAGTAACACAGTATATGTTGTGCTCGGTGTGGAAAGGGTTAAAGCGTATTTACGATTAATTATTTTCGGCTCTCTCGGCTGTTTGTACCTGTCTCGTTAGAAAAACTTGTAAAATGATATGCAAAGCTAAGAACAGAACTTTACCTAAATCTGTTTTTCGTAGCTCCTGTTGAGGAGCAGTGCCTCGCACTCGATGGTCGGTATTATCCAACGGGTTCTACCTTCACGACCAAAGATTGCTCCTTGTTGTGTTTCTGCCAAAAAGGAGGGAATCTGGGGTGCGTTGACCTGTGTCCCCCTGTTGCACCTACTGTCTGCCCATCAAACATGAAGTTGAAAGAGATCACATCTGTCGTCGCTCCTGGAGTAGGGGACGAAAAATGTCGTTGTGTGAAACGTTACTGTGTACCAGGAAAAAGAAAAGGTAAGGCTGGAGGCGGTAGCTAGCAATTTTTTACAGTTTCTAGTCAATATCTAGAATCATATCGGGAAGAACGACAGACACTCCAGACATGTGCACGCATATATTATGCCAACTATTTTAAGTTATTCTTTTGTTTTAGTGTTTTTCCTACTTCATCCCCTTCCTCATTGCCTCTTCCCTCTCCCTCCCATTCTCTTTCCTCCTCCTCCTCCTCCTCTGTATCCTCCTCATCCCTGTCCTCTGCTCTTAGTTCTCTACTCTCTCGTCCCCTCGGACACTCCTCCCTACCCCTTTCCTTTTTCTCTTCCTCACCTCTTCCTTCCTTGTGCTCTTCTCCAATCATCCTCCTTTCCTCTTCCTCCTCCTCCTCCCTTCGTTGTCTCTGCCCTCCTCCTTCTCTTCTCTTTTTCTTCCTTGTCTTGACTCCTCCTTTTCCTGGTCAAACTTTGAAACTCAAAGAAAACTAAGTTTATGAATTATGATTTATGACAAAAGAAATCAAGAAAATGTTAGTCACAAAAAATTTATTACAGCTAAAATGGGATTGATTAAGTGACTCCTTCTAACCAATTCTATAACCTATATAATGTGGAAGTTTGGGGTTCTTATGACAAAGCTGTTTTTTTCAAATGGAACAAATCTTTAATAGGAAAAGCACATTAAGGGAAGTTCATTTATCATAACAAGAGGAGATGTGAAGATTTACCATGTTGAAGACAAATATTTTTGAAGTTACAGAAAACATTTCAGAGCCCCTCCTTTTGTCTAACAAAATTTCAGCCCCCAAATAGAAACAAACGAATAAAACAAGTCCATTGTAATTCAGTCTTTAACAAGTACCATTCGTCATCCCAAGCACTCTTACTAATCCCTTCTCTCTCATAATTAATTTCTACAAAATAGCTTCCATCAAAAAGCCACAAGTTCTGACTAATCTCTTTAATGGAGTCAGTATTTAACAGTAGTATTTATAACATTAATTTTCTTGTAGTCAGTATTCAACAGAAATTTCAAATAGAGACTTGTACAGGACATCGCTCGACCGTCGAACAAAGCTCCCCTGCTTTACAGACAGATAACCTTGTCAGTCCTGTCATTTTCCCTATTACTTCTGGCTTGAAGTTATTTCGGCTACGATTTCCTGATTTAGAAATTTCTCATCATCAGATGGCCCATTCGCTCTCTTGGTTAACTCGAGTGCTTCATCATCGCTCTCTTCGAAATTGAGACCATTGAAGTGGAACGATGCTGAATTTGACTCTGAGGTCTAAACTGTGCCTGCAAACAAGAAGTCTACTTCATATATTCATAAACATTCTAGGTTCAAAACGCGTTACCGTAAATTGTAGACGTGAAGATGATGACTTTTCAAATAGTGTATTCCAGAACTTAAGATTGCCATCGTCAAGTCGTTCTAGATCTTTTTATGACATTTATGCACTTGAGACATTATGTTGTAGCTCTTAAAAAGTAATTTACCAATAAGTAATAGTCTCGTAAAATACAGAGGTTGACACTGTTGTATGGCATTCATTGGACAGTACCTCTCAATTTCTTCACGCCCCCTCCCT
>JANSTQ010165743.1:0-10480 GCA_026167885.1 Bergia puertoricense
GTCAGCTTTCAACCAAACCCAAAGGCGAAAAACATACCATATCAACTTTTGTTGATCAACGAAACATTTTCAGCTTACTCGCCCACGCAGAAAAACTTTTTTCTTTTCAAAACTAGTTTCCAAGTGGATTTCCAGCATAGTCTACCTAACTTTGCATTAAAAATAATAATAATAATAACAACAACAATGATAATAATAATAAGACGAAGAACAAGAAGGGAGGGGGAGGGGGGAGGGACTGAAAGTGCCCGCGCCATCTTTCAACCTTTCTAGCGAAAGAACCATGTCATGACCAGGATTTTAAGACTTTTCCTAAAATTTATCGAGGAACATTTTAGCGTGTCAAACTTGTGTTCACTAATTAGCCCGTTTCCATAGCAACCCATCTTTAAATGACAGGTCATTCTTTTCTTATTCTATTTTCAAACTTTCGTTTGGGTATTCCAATTTTCCTTATTTTATGTGCTTGCATTTTGTGGATTATGCTTTTTTAAATTCATCCCAACATATTTTTAATCATTTTACGTCAATTAGGAAAATTTTTGTTGTCATCCAAAAATTCAAGATGGCCGCCAGACAATTTCAAGATGGCGGATTGATGACGTCGTATGACGTCATAGATGACAAACCAATATATCATTACCTTAGTTTTTACTTAATTTTTTACCATGGCAAATTTATTATTAGTAACTTCTTTAACAGTTTTGGAGTTACAACCCGCGGACACTCTCAGCCCCCCTCCCCCCCCTAGTCCCAGGAACCCCCACCCTGAATAGGGTTAGTAATAATAACAGAAAGATCTGTAAAAAAGAACATAATTTCTCATCTCATTTAGCGCAGTTCATTATCTTCTTTTCCAAGAACTGCAACTTCTTGCTACAAAATATCTGTAGATCTGCTGGCAAATAGCAAAAACACAAGTCTTTGTAGGCACAGAATAACTGGAACACATTTGTCATGGTTAACAACATTTACCTGTGCGTCCCACCACTCCGATCTTGTCCTTGTCCTGAACACTGAAGCTCACTCCTTCCAACACCTCCTTACCACCCTCATAGTACACTAACGACAGGTTCTTAACCTCCACAGTACCCTTCTCTTATTACCCCTTACCTATACGTCCTACCACTCCGATTTTCTCCTTGTCCTGAACACTGAAGCTCACTCCTTTCAACACCTCCTTACCACCCTCATAGTACACTAACGACAGGTTCTTAACCTCCACAGTACCCTTCTCTTCTTACCCTTACCTGTACGTCCCACCACTCCGATCTTGTTCTTGTCCTGAACACTGAAGCTCACTCCTTCCAACACCTCCTTACCACCCTCATAACACACAAAAGACAGGTTTTTAACCTTTACAGTACCCTTCTCTTATTTCCCTTACCTGTACGTCCCACCACTCCGATCTTCTCCTTGTCCTGAACACTTAAACTCACTCCTTTCAACACCTCCTTACCACCCTCATAGTACACTAACGACAGGTTCTTAACCTCCACAGTACCCTTCTCTTATTACCCTTACCTGTGCGTCCCACCACTCCGATCTTCTCCTTGTCCTGAACACTGAAACTCACTCCTTTCAACACCTCCTTACCTCCCTCATAACACACTAACGACAGGTTCTTAACCTCCACAGTACCCTTTTCTTATTAGCCCTTACCTGTACGTCCCACCACTCCAATTTTCGCCTTGTCCTGAACACTGAAGCTCACTCCTTTCAACACCTCCTTACCACCCTCATAGTACACCAACGACAGGTTTTTAACTTCCACAGTGCCCTTCTCTGGCCACGAGGCTGGTGGACGAGCGCTGATTGAGTAGCCTGGTTCGGGTTGTAGTTTGGTATACGTCATCACTCGTTCAACGGACGTCATGGGGTTTTCAACTTCAGATAACATTCGAATGCCATACTGTGCTAAGTTTGGAGCTTCTAGTGCAAATACCAACGCTAGTCCGGCGACAGCTGAGACACATAAAATTTGAGTAAATACCTTGTATTAGAACAGATAGCAACAAACTCTCAGCTAAGACCTGACTGCCTGAAGACTCCAGAAATATCTGATGAGCTGCAAAGCTGTTAATGATTATAAACAACTCAAACGCCAATAATAGTATAATAAGCCATTGTTAATTTTTTCATGGTTTAAAAATAAAACAAAAATTGGACTTTGCCAGTGAGGGAAATCGCGTTTATTTTATTTAAAAATAGCCCATTAACTGTTTCAGAGCCAGGTGCACTAAAATTAGTCAGAAGCAGAGGAGATTTTGTTTTGAATTAGCAGTATTCGTTTCTCGTTGTATTCAAACGTTATGTAAGGAAAACGTAAATTTCCCACTGAAAAGAATAAAACAACTTTAGATTGCATGTGCGCATTTAATTCGCGTTATAATTCAATGCTGTTTATGAAAACTGTACATATTCTAAAAAAGGAAAAGAAAATAAACTAAAGAGAAAAGCCAAATGCTGATGGTAATATTTATTGAAGAGGTTTAACACAAATTCAATGCGCGGCAGTACGAAGTATTTTGCTTTTCATTTTCGGGTATGTACAGTTTTCACAAACAGTGATGAAATATATCACTAATTAAATGCATGACACTTCATACTTTTTGCTGTTCACGATAGGATATGTGCAATTTTTTATAAAGAGCGCTAGAATATAACACATTTCAAAGTACGACACCTCCACGTTTTGCATTTTTCACTAGCATAAATAAACTTTTCAAAACTGGCACTGAAATGGAACACAAGTTCAGTGTACTATAAATCTTAAATAAGCCAATGTCCCTAAAATATGAAGTACAGCGACCCTGCTCTGGTTATGCTGTCAGTTTTAAATCAACACAGGCAAAAAAAGAAGAAATAAACTCGTATCTAACGAAAACCGACACTGATACAGGAAGAAGCATCAGTGGTAATGCAGTTGAATTACAAAAACACATTGTCTCTATACCTGCGTTCTCTGAGACGAGAGTTGCTGCTATTGCTAAAGCAGTAAGAAAAAGGACACATAGGAAATCGAGACGGATACCCAGCCACCGTCCAGTGGAGAGCATAAAAAATAAGCCTGTGTGTGCCGATCAACAAATCTGCAAAACAAAAGTATTCCTTTTAAAAGGTTCAATCTTTAGAACACATTAAGGCAAGATATTTCCAGTTTCAATCGTTTTTTCTATGCAAATCCCTGTTCTTTAAGCAAAAGCAAATGGCTGAAACCTCAAAGTTTCAGCAAGGAAACATGCATGAATGATTTGCACCAGTTTGATATAAAAACTGGATTGTGTATTCCATGTATTATTTACACAATTTACCTCAACACACTTCGTCAATATTCAATTCCTCGCCAAAATATGTCATATTTTACTAACCTGTGAAAATGTTCGATAAACTTCCTCTGCATTCCTGATGAACGAATGACCTCCAAACCAGTTATGGTCTCGGTCACGTGAGAATAGACGGAACTGCACCGCACAACCTCAATACGCTTTATCTGTCGTGACGTCTGTAGGTAATACCAGGCTATATAGACGAACAGGGCCAGCAGTGGGATGACTGCTATAACCATCCAGTAATTTGTGCCAATGGACAGAAAAGTAGATCCCAGACAGTACACCAATAACTGAAGTGCCCAGAGAAAAGTCGGGGGTAGCATTTCATCCATTGTCCCAACATCCTTTGCGAATCGATTATAAATTCTGCCAGATGGTGTTGTGTCAAAGAATAGAACTGGAGACTTGATCACAGCTGAGGTCATTCTAGCGTGGAGCTTTGCAGACGACCTTATGACGCCACAGTAGCAGTACAAACTACGTAAAAACGCAAAAATCCAGGAACTCAGTACCAGTCCACCGTAGATGTACAGATTGAGGTTGGCTTTCTGCTGATCACGTGACATGTTGAGCATGTGAGACAACCAAATTTGAGGTGACATTATAGCAACTGCAAAACAATAAGATAAGATTGTGAATATTAATGTGAAATCATAAGAAAATATTTGAAAGAATACTAATTAACACAGGTTTAATGTTCCACTTGCATGAATTAAAGTAGATTTTAAACAGATCTACACTCGTAGATAAATCCTGGTTGTAAAAGAGCGCTGTGAAAAGACTTCGTGTCTTCGCACTGCTGGCTATGCAATTTTGACTCGCCCAAATAAGACCGTAATACTTGTCCATATTTGTGCAATATATTCAAGAAATTTCCTAGTACTCGCTACCGCTTTACTAGAAACTGGGAACTGTTAGAAGTTCCACTTTTAAAACCTCTTTATGACAAAGAACATTTGAGTTTACAGGGGGAAAAAGCCTGGAACAGTTTAAAAGTTAGGCACTCTCATTTTCTATTTTTAAGAAAAAACTTAAAAGCTAAAGTAAATTTTTATGAGTCCATCAATTTTTCTTATTAAATATATTTTTATTGTAATTTAGGTACTTTTTCAATAGTAAGTTTTTTATGTAAGCTATTATATTGTGAAAAGGCCTTATTAGGTACTTTAAAATACATATGTATGTATGAGACATTTTCCTCTCTGAATTGCAACCTCTGTCTGGTGAAAGTGGAACAAAACTAAATGACAGGACAGTAGTTAAATGTTTTGATTAATTCCATTTGTCATTTTTGTGATTTCGTTTTGATAGTTGGACTATTCCATCTCAAACTGCGTGCAGCAGTCAACGGACCTGAAGCAAAAAACAATTTTAGAATTTTGTTGCAGTTTTCAAGATTGTTGCAAAGTCAAGACTGGTTTAAGCATATTACAAAAAACCCAAATCATGAATTTGCCCTTCAAAGACAATGTTACTAAAAATGCAATGACTATGTGAGGCAAATGTCGTTTTCACCGTTATGATATTAACTGTGCTTATTTTTGATTCCTCAAATTAAGCAGCGTTCTGAATGCAGGTCATCGACTATAAATTTTTACAGTAATGTCACCCACCTTGTCCAGCAACAAAAGTTAAGACAAGTCCAATAATCAGAATTATTGGTAAACCAGCTCTGAAGCAATTCCAATACGTCATGTAGGTTACCGAACCTAATGCTCGATGTTCCTCTGCTTGTTCCATATCAACTGCTGTGTCTTCATCATCGAAATCCTTACTGTGTTCTATGTCTGCTAAGCTACTCGCCCGCCTTGCTCTTCCGTGCCCCTCAGCTTCTATTTCCAGCTCCAAAACACTTGTCAAAGCACCGCTTTCTCTCAGTTGTAGATACGAGCCTTGACTCGTTACTGTTCCTTGTTTCAACATTACAATATGATCAGCGCCCTTCAAAAACTGCATCTGGTGAGTGACCAAAAGCCTCAGTTTTCCCGAAAGAAGATTAATTATGCATTTTCTGAATACGTTCTTGGCCACTAGCTATAGAGTCCACAGCACTAAGAGGATCGTCCAGTAAGTAGACATCTGCTTCTAGGTAAACTGTGCGTGCCAAGTTGACACGAGCACGCTGGCCACCGCTCATTGTCACTCCTCGTTGACCTATCAAAGTCATATCTCCATTGGGAAACATAGTGATATCTTTCCTGAGATCACACGCCTCCAGGACAGCGTCGTACCGGTTTTGGTCAAACGGCCGTCCAAACAGGATGTTCTCTTTTACAGAACCCGAGAAGACCCACGGTGTTTGGAGAGAGTACGATAGTGAACCGTCGAGCGACAGCTTTCCTTCGGATGGTGGTAGTTCTCCAATCATTGTCATCAATAACGAAGATTTTCCACTTCCCACCGGGCCAGTTATGATGACAAGCCTGTTCTCCGGGACACTCATTGTTATCCCTTCGAGAACCATCGAACTGTCAGTTTCATCTTCATTCCAACTGCATGAAATACCCGAAATTGTTATTCCAGGTTTGGGAGTAGAACAGTTGTGCAGCTTGGAGCAAATAAGAACTGGAGTACTAGGCTGGTAGGCTTCGTTCTCAATACCAGCATAGCCTATGAAATAAAACAGTTAAAACAAACATCAAACAACATAGCTGTATGTATGTATCTATGTATGTGTGTGTATGCGTGTATGCATGCATGGTATGTATGTATGTATGTATGTATGTATGCATGGTATGTATGTATGTATGTAGGTAGGTAGTTATGTATGTATGTATGTTTGCATGGTATGTATAACATGTGGTATGTATGTGTAGCACGTAGTTGCTCGCATCGCTTCTATAGCAATTGGTTCTATGTCTACTGACACTAATCAGTACAAATAAGAAAAAAATTAGGCATAAATGTAAGAAAGAGTTTGGAAGGCACTGGTCAGTGAACGTAACAAATAGAGCTCTCATGATCCATTTCGTTCTAAGTATTTCTCTTTTTGAATGGCTATCTTTGTTATAAAAAGTTAACTGTTTTTCTGCGATCTTAGAGTTGTTTACTTGTAATGAAACACTTACCTTCGTATCGATGTTGCTTTCCTCTGACATTTACTGACAGTTTTCGTAAACGTTTATTAAGCCAGCGATCTTGAACAACTGGCGTCCCATCGTTGCGGTCAGCAAAGCCATCGGGGAAGAGTGGATCCTCCAACAAGAATTTCTGTATACGTTTAATGGAGATTCCCAATTCGCCAAACTGGCGAAGCACTTCCCCAATACTGAAGCAGATACAAGCTTGCAACGTTGTTAAATACGACAACATGGTGAAAACTCTAAAAGACGACAGTTCCTTTTCTGTTAGAAGAAACGTTATGATTGATATCAGACCAGCTATGGAGGCACTTGTAAACAAAAAAGCTGAGCTCCCTGCAAAGTAGGCTCCAATTGTGTGAATAATCTTAATTTCACGCCTGAAACATAAAAAGAATAGGTCTTAAGTAAGAATCTATTTATATGTATTTGGTTGCGCTTAGTACTTGAGGGTCAACTTAGCAAATCGTGTTGAACAAACAAACTGATGTATTCTCGGCTGTTTCAGTTCAGATTCTGTGCCTCAGTTTAACCTAGGTGCTAAGTTCAACCTAGCCACTACCTTAAATGCTGTTGAAAGGAGCAAAGAACCTTGTCCGGACTTAGACTTAGACTTAGACTTATAAATGGTCAAAGAAGGCGGAACATAAATACAAACTTATAAGAGAAGCTAGAATCCTCTTCTATGTTAACCGTCTTTATATGCATCAAATGATAGTCAATGATAAGAAATGATTGATTGATAAGTAAAGATGCTAAACGATTGTTATCGATCTAGCAGAACTAGTATGCATTTGTCAGCACAGAACGTTAAATAATTATAAAAACTACAAACTCACCTTCTGAGTTCTTTGATAGATTTTTCATAGTTCCATTCCCAGGCGTTCGTCTTCACTGCTCGTATTCCTTGAATAATCTCACCAATAATCCCAAGTCTCTTGTCTGCAATCCTTGTTGCTCTTTGCCTAAGTCTGGAGGCATATGTTGCCATGGTTACATTGTAAGCAATGACAACAAGGAAGAATACTATACCAACCAAGGCCTGCCATCCAATAAGGAACCACATCACAGATAAGCACCCTCCTACCTCAAGAACACCAGTTGTTGCGTACATAATATTATTAATCTGAGTCTGCAACCTCTGAGCATCATTTGAAACGAGATTGATGATATGTCCCTGTCCGATTATTATCAATTTACTTCGAATAAGGTTAAGAAGCTGGAAATAAGATAAATCAATATGGTTAGAGCTTTCGTGTTTGTTTGTTTGTTTGTTTGTATCAGTATGCATTTCTCTGCGTGTAGGGTGGTCGAGTTTTAATGAAATACCGTACCTCATTAGTGTGAATGCAGCTCTAATGACGTAAGCATTTCATAAAACGCTATGTGCAACTGTCACAAGGTTATTCCTAAATGGTCTGTTATAAAACTTTGGACAGCTTCTGCGATTCTACAGCGGATTTATTCTTTTTTTATTACAGCTCTCTCTAGTTCGATCAGTCGCGATTTATCTTTTCCCGAATTCCAATGCAGATTGATATTTATACCTTAAACTAGTTGTTCCAAACTGTTCCATAGCGGTTTAAATAAAGTATATTGCACAATATAACGTTACGTCCAGAATTATCTATACTTTTTTTTAAGAACCTAATCTGTTTTAGTAGGAGACCATTACTTGGAGCGCCAAAATCAATTCATCTTCATGTCAAGGTATTTTGACATATCTGGTTGTTCGTAGTTTTTCTGTCGAATCATTTTCCTTTTAATTCGAAATTAAATCTAAATAAAAGTTATGAATAAACTAAAATAGAGTTCTTTAAAACAAAATCAATAAGAACGGCGATGTTTCCCATCAACTGATTGTAGATTACACCACCGAATATTCACGCAAAAGTAGGTTTTCTAAATACAATGTGCAGATAAACGCATATTTAAACAACATACTGACAACCTCACCTTGTTATAAATAAGTCCAGTAATTGCTGCACATAGTTTCATGGACCAAATCTCACCTAAGAAGTCACCGTGCTGCAGAGAAACAAACTTGACTGTTGATACTCCACTGAGGGCCAGTGTGTAGAGAACTGATGACTGGACGCTCCTTGATGGATCAGCTAGCATTCTTAGGAACAAACCAAGCGTTAACGGTTGCACTACCAGCGCAACTGATTTCAAAATAAAGACAAAACTCATTAGAACACAAGATCTGGCTGGTACTAAATGGAGAAGGATTATCCGTAACCGCGGTGGCCTTCTATTTTTGTTGGCATCTTCAATTTCCTTTCGCCATTCGATATTCAGAGACTCAGTCAATTGCTTTGTTTCGCTGTTCTTCAAAAGAGGGAATAAGTCTTCATCTTCTAGTCTTTTCTTTTTGCCTTGTGTAAGCAAAGACTCTATCCAGCCAAAAAACAAAACAGAGAAGAAATTGGCGGTGTCTCTTGGATTGAGGCCTTCGTTTCTTTGCTGCAGATGATCTTTTGGAATGGCAGAATCGTCTCCGTCCATACTTCGTTTATTGTAACCAATCAAATTCACCATTTTTTAAGTGCTAATGTTAACATGAAAAATGTTTTGGTAAAGCAAAATATCAAGTGGGACATTGTTGAAACCGTGATTCCAAACAATTATTGACTGGAATGTCATAGAACTGCTTTTTAATTGCAGCTGTCTTTGACCAATTGCTTGAATTTCAATTGTAACAACAAAAACAACAACTCACAACAACAACAACAAAATGTTAATCGTTAATATTTTTCACTTTTGTTATTGCGGTTTTAGACTAATAGCGTTTTCTGTAAAAGGGCTCTTTCACGGCTTTGCGCATGCTCAGGGATTTATTGACAACCTGATTTTAACTAAAATATTTATCATTAGGCACTGCTCAGATATCAATCTAACTTTTTCAAGAGGTAAATGCTACGGGTGGTCTGTTTTAGGAGGCGATTAAGTTGGATTGTAGTTATCAATTTCTAAGTTCCGGGCCGTAACACAAAGAAGTCAATTGCTTTAAAGTGCATAAAACCTTGGCAGAAGTGATTGAATGCTGGCTTTTTAGTGGATTAAGATGTTTTCTTTTAGATTCTTTGGATAAATAACGTAAAAATTTCACTTCTGATAACATAGAAAATCTGTCGAATCGGCCGTGAAAGTGCCCCTGTAATGTAGAGTAATCCGCTTTTTAATTTTAAACATAAAATCAACTAATTGTAGTAGCAATTGGAAGGACCATGCTGATATTGGCTTTGCTTGACCCTTTCAGGGCCTTCCCATAAGTGCGATGGGCATGAATGAGCAGACGGGTTAATTGTATTGGCAAAGAAATACATGCACAAAAGTTTAAATTAATTCAAATAAATAATGATTGTATTTCTTATAGAAGTTAGGTTGTATTTTAATATGGCGGAGCTTACTCAATCAATGATCTTTTTTTTAATGTTTTCTGAGCTTCTTGGTGTTTTCTTAGTCTAGATCTTTCAACTCACCAGGGTTCTCTTCAGGGCTGTTTTTTTAACAACTACGAATTTATAAATTGTGAATTTACATATGAGTTCAAGTGCAATTTATATTTCTGAATATTCTTTATGACAAGACATAGGTGCGATTAACACTTCAGAATAACATTCTGACAAGACAATGGTCTTGATTTAATTTAATTTTAAATATTTGTTTTCACTGGAGGCCAGAGTTTCTGATTCATCTACTCTCCTGGTGTTTTGTGCCACTCCGCGTACACTTTTGCATTCTATATAGATATGGTAGCAACAATTTGCTAGCAGATAACATCAATCAAATGCATGCAAAACAATTAAATTTGAAAGCAATTATTTGATCATAAACTTTTAATATACTTTTTAAATTCTACATGTAGGAAGCTTGTTACTCCATATCAATATCGTATATTGATGGTCACGACTTTGATTACTAAGAAAACGCCGATAAACGGGGCACCTACGGTCTTGTTTATGGGCGGAAAAGCCGCCAATTGCATGAATTCACTCACTGACGCCATATGGGATGCGCGAGTGAAAGGAAAACTGGAAATTGAGGAAAGAGAGGGAAAAATTG
>JANSTQ010165754.1:0-10478 GCA_026167885.1 Bergia puertoricense
TCAATTATATTTACTAGAATTAAGTTACCCACCTCATAAAGCACCTTCAATTATATTTACTAGAATTAAGTTACCCACCTCATAAAGCACCTTCAATTATATTTACTAGAATTAAGTTACCCACCTCATAAAGCACCTTCAATTATATTTACTAGAATTAAGTTACCCACCTCATAAAGCACCTTCAATTATATTTACTAGAATTAAGTTACCCACCTCATACTCAAAGAACTTGTCTTCCAGAGTTTTCTCTCCAGGATTTGTCCCAGCTCCTTCAAACAACATCTTGTAATCCTACAATATAATTGTTTATTTAACAGTTTAACTTCATCAACATTGGAACAACATCTTGTAATCCTACAATACAATTAATTTAACAGTTTAACTTCATCAACATTGGAACAAATAGGGGGATCGTGTAATTGATAAACACAAAATTTTTGCAGATTATTTAAAGCTAGGGCATTTCAAAAGGGTTAATTCTGACATATTGATGCAGTTATAACTGGTGATTAGTATTAAGATACACCCGAAACTTGAGCCAACTGGTCAAAGCATACTTTTAATTTGAAAATTGGTTATGAGACACATCCAAAATTGCCATGCTGCTGACTGAGGAATAGTTTAAGTGATTCTTGGCCAGCTTTGGTGTTTCCATCTTAAATCTCACTTCATAATTCAAACACAATGAGCCTGTCTTGAAATCATACATTCAAGTGATTTTACACATATTATTTTCATATCCCATAGTACAACTATGAAGTACATGCAAGCTATAAAAGGACTGAAAAATCTGCATTAGTACTGTACATTAAGTACTTAAAATGAATATTTAAGTACTGAAATACCAATAAGACTAAATGAACTAAGTTTGGCACCAAGTTAAACCTGGAACAAAACTCCATTGACAGAAGTTTTTTTCAAATTATTTACTGGGAATACTGGGTTGGCCAATTGTCAAGCAAACTCCACACTTTAAATTTCTAACCCCTGTCAAGTCATTTCACCAATAATAGTGCATTGTTTGTATTGTCTAAATTATGGCATTAGCTTTCAAATGTGGAAAATATCTTCAATTGCTGTCCTTGATCTCATAAAATTTTTCATATCTCTGTATGATTTTTGTCCAACCCTGTTTATATCCCTGCAATTGATGAACAATTCCTTTATAAACTGATGTACAATGTCCATGTAATATTTGGACTACAATGTACATGTACAAGAACTAAGTCTGGAACCAAGTTAACCCTGGAACGAACCTCCATTGAAGTACTTACACTGTAATAATCAGCCACAGCTCTCACTTGATCATAATCATCTGCTTTGGCTAATCTGCCAAGGCCTTCTGGGTACAGCTTGCCACACCTTGGGTATAGTTTTGACCTATCATCCTTACTCAACTCAGTTCCAAATGAGTTGATCGTGATAATAAAGGCCCTGCGGTCAGCTTCAAACTGATGAAATAAAAAACACTGGTGTTTGCTTTAAAGTCGTAGTTAACCATTTCAGCCCCAAACATGACATGATGTGTTGCTAAATTCTCCTAAGCTGTAACATTGATTTTACCACACTTTCCTTTTAAACAGTTTGGGAGAATTATACTTCTCATATTAAATAGTTTGCTCTATGTGATCAATTCCTTTATTCTAACAACAAAATTTGTTTTGTATTGATATTTTAACCCTCTAAGTCCCAAACATGACATTTGACATGTTGCTAAATTCTCCTAAATTGTTACCATATGTTCCTTTTAAACAGTTTGGGAGAACTTCACTTTTCATACTAGATAGCTTATTGTGTGCAATCAATTCCTTTATTCTCACCACCAAATAACAAATATTTTCTCTTGATAATATAAGGAGAAAATAGATGTTGATAAACTGGCTGGGGCTGAAAGGATTAATAAGTACATTGTTCAAGACAGTTGGAATGTGTAACTATTAACTGCCAACATTAGGATATCAGAAATATGGATACTATAATGATAATATGTCAGCCCTCACTATACATTTTGAACCACAAAAGCTTGCACACTCAGTGTATGCTCAACACCTGGGAAAGAGGCAGATCCAATTACATGATTTTCAAAGTTTGCTTTTTCACTGTGTGGTCAGTGAACTATTTGACCCAACATTTGATCATGCTGGCTGGCAAGAGAAAATTTGTTTTTACAAAGAATTGGTTTGTACATAAGGTCTTGTCCATTTGTGGGTAGATGGGATTTTTACAGGAAAATGGAATATCCCAATTTGAAAGAGATTTTCAAACTCTAAAATTGGGACAGTTTTAATTAAATAAAGGTGGTTCAGGGACTGTACAACTACTTAGATATTGGGGGAAAGGGGTTACTTGTGACTCAAACTGAGGGGGCAGAAGATACTTTTTTTGTAACTCTTTAGAATTTTGAAAAAATTGGGGAACTGAATCCCTTCCCCAGTCCCTCTCTTTCTGCAGCCCATGTGGTTGGTACATGTAGCTATGCAATGAATTGCTAAAACTCTAGGCCCTATGAATATTAAAATTTAATGAGGAAAATCGAGGAAAAGAGAGAAAACTCACCTGGAGAATGGGACACATCACATCTGCTGTGGCTCCACCCAGTTCATCACAGAACTTGTAAAATGATTCTAGATAAGCCTAAAAGTTGAACCAAGTATAAATTAATTACATGTAGTTCCAATTTTAACAAACTCCATGCATGCATGCATGTAAAATAAAAACAAATTGACACAAAACAACATCTGGAGAGAAAAAAAATTTTTGACACTCTTACTCCTGCCAATTATATCAAAATCTATCTTCTCCTTACTGTATCTATTCAGTATAAAATAGGTTGATTATAGTTTTGAGAATAGAGAAATTGATTATTCACTCTCAGTCTCTACTCTCTAAAATGAAAATAATAAAAATTCTGGTCAATTTTTTTGATGAACGAGATGTAAAAACTCAGTCTCAACATTAGGGCAATCGTAAGCGAGACAGCGTCAACTTATGACATCTGTGAAATCAACAAGGATGAAACTGTGCAGACCACCTCAATGTTTAGTTGACTTTTGTCATGGTTAAATTTTTCACATTGGGCCAGTATATTTTCATGCTGGGCCAGTAAGTTTTGAGTTTTACTGGCCTGATGGGCCAGTGGCTTCAAATGCTTAATGTCAAGCCCTGTTAATTAATATAAAATGAATAGTATTTTGTCAAATGATATAATACATGTAGTTAGACAACAAAGATGATAGAACTTCAATTCATACATGTATGTACATGAGCAGTAGCTTACCTTATACAGGGTATTTCTGATAATTTCAATGTTCATTTCATCAAGATCTTGTTCAGAGATGCATTCAACAAAGAATGGGGCTTAAAAGGGAAAACAAAAGTATCTAAGTTTTATATGTATGTACATCCTAATCAACTTCTCTTGGAGCTAAATATGAAAGAATTTTGGAGCATATTTATTGCAAAATGGTTCTTACATGTATTTGATTGTATTAAAGTTTGTGGAAAAGATATCTGAACAAAGACCACTGACAGCAAAAACAAATTACATCACTTGAATGAGAGTACATGTATATGTAGTTACCAAGGGGAGTGTCGATCATGACGGCATTGTACAGCTCAACAGGGGTGGAAGCAATGTTGATTGATGCCATTTCTTCAAAGCTACCCAATGGATGACACTTGGGTATCAATTCTGTGATTGGACGCTGGTGCAGGGTACCGGTGATGAGCAGAATAATGTTATCAATCATGTAGCTATACCTGCAACAGAAACAAAACTCAGGTATCACCACAACTGAGTGGGTTGATATACATGTAAGTGTGATTATAAGGCAGGGGCAGGTCCAGAAATGTTAGAAAGGGAGGACAGCACCAAATATTCTGGAAAGAGGGGCCAACAAAGACTTCTGCATCCAAAAGATGTACTTCTGAGTGTTTTTTCCCTTTATAAAATGTTTGCAAACTTTTGACAAAATAGGGGAGGGGGGACCGGGGGGTGTAGGCCCCTCTGGTCCCTTCCCTAAACTAATGCCTGCAGAACTCTTGCTGAAAGAAAAATACAACATGAGGTGTCACTGACTGAAATGATAACCAGAATTCACATTTTTAATAAATAAATATTAATGACTTTCTAAGCAGTTTAACAAACAAATAATCTAGTAAAGTAAAGTCTGTCGTCAACTGAACTGCCCAATTTACTCACGTGATGAAATCCATGAATGTTGCCATTGGTTCAAGTGCTTGGTTTCTCAGATGACGGAACTCTGTTACCATTTTTTCTTTCAGTCTGTCATCAATCACTGATACAGTCAGAGGACCTGCTTCATTCTGAAGGAAGTTACCATAGTCTGTGCTCTGGAGGTGAAGCTTCAAGTCTAAGATGAACATGTACACCACTGTAAGACACTGTCCAACAACATTCCTCAGGTTTCTAATACAGCAAGTACTTCTCTGTAAATAATGACTAGATAATAGAGTTTCTATCAGGGATTATCAGGGTTTCATTAACATACTTGCCAACATTTGAAAATCTGAAATAGGGAAACCGTCATTGCGAATCTGAATTGCGTGTGCAAGTTTCTCTGTGGGGCTTGCCCTGCCCCCCTCCCTCCCCCTGCCCATGGTAATTTTTAACAGTCCCTTTTGAGGTGCATTTGCCTTATTTTTGAGAGCCAAAATAAGAGCCTACTAACTTCTTACATAGCTTCAGTGTGTTGCCTCAAAATACTGATTTATGGACTGAAAATTATCAAACTTATTTACTAACTGTAGTTTCAGGAAACTCGGACGCCACATATTTTGGAGGTTTTGAAAGTTAAAGAAGGCCCTACAAACCTTGTTTATAGTGCATATGACTATATTCTACAAACTTCAAAGGTCTGACAATCAGTTGAACACCTTCCTGAGAAAAAATTATAGTAACAGCAGAATGGATCCTGTGGCCACCAAATGGCCTCTAAATGTAATCTTTATCTTGAATTATTAAAACTAAAATTTTTCTTCCAAACATGTTTAAGACTGTATGTCATAATAATTGTGTTCAGCAAAACAAGTGTTTTGATTTCAAGATGTTAAATCTTTACCATCACGTCAAAGTAGTGTATTTATTTATTTAAATGTTTTCACCATGTACATGTATAACAATTTCCACAGAGAAAAATTCAATTTATGGGTTCCCACATTAAACACAAACAAATGATACAAACCAGGTCTCAAAATTAACCAGAAGCAAGTAGCAATTTGCCACCAGAATTGTCTTGTTTGCTCCTAAAATCTGATTCCCAGGAGCAAATTTGCAAGTGAAAAATTCTAGCATAATATATATGTTGTGGTTGGAAAATGTTTTTGGTTGGAAATTTTGGAACCAGTTTGAAATTTATTTTCCAACTGGTGTGAAATATGGATATCTGACAGTTTTAAAAGGGATTTCTATTTTGGGGACTCATTAATAAACAGGGGCTTGGGTTTTTAGGGGGGTTCTCATAAGAACTAAGAAAATTTTATTTACTATCTCTCTTTCTAATCCCTGCCTCTTCCCACCTACCCCTCCTCCCACTAGCCTCTTCCCATCTACCCCTCACTACCCTCTTCCTACCTAGCCCCTACCCCCACACTACACCCACCCCAACTTTTAGATATCTAATTAACATTTGTTAATCAGCACTTGACTGGGATTTGAACCAGAGACCTTTCACTTCTTAGTCCAAAGCATTACTAGTTGAGCCATCAAGGAACTTATTTGAAAGCTGCTAAATTGGATTTGCATATTGATAAGTACTGTTTATTCTAATATTATTAGATTACATACTATTATTTCACACAGGTTGGAAAATATTTCACACTGGTTGGAAAATTTTACACTGGAAAAAATTTCCAACTGAACTAATTTTTCAACCACAACATTTATTAAGGTAGGAGCAAAAATAAAATATGACTTTGTGTGCAATGTGCTATTCATTTGAAATGTGAGCTGGAGATGTTGATATTCATAGTTAAATTAGAAATTTTGATGCAATGGTGGCATTTATTTTCTGGTCAGCAGCATCCTAATGAAATATACCATCCCAGCATCCTTTGTCAGCCACTGGCCCACACATGCCTGACATCTTGCATTATTTTTATTTTTGTCATAGAATGGATAAATATGTAACGAATCCTCTTAAATGACCAAGTGATGGAGTACCCTTATTCCTTAATCCTTAGATACTTAATGTCAGATTAATCAAGCTCTTAAAACTGCAATCAAAACAGTATTATATTTTAATTTTATCAGTAAAGCTTAGAATGTAATTGTTAACTTCCTTTACTGATTTGACTCTTCAAAGACTCTAGTTTTTTGCTACCACTACATTGGTTTTTGCTCCTAAAATCTGTGAGCTAGTGGCAAATTTGCTCCAAACATCTCACTTCCATATATTTGAGCCCTGACACACAGACACATGTACTCATGATCATGTAGTACTGCAGCTTCAAACATACAATTAATGTATCAAATAAATTTAAAAAAATTACAGGACGTCATTTTCACTACTAGGAAACCAAATAATCTAACAAAGCATTGAATGATTGATCAATTTTGTTCATCACCATGCATGTCCTTAACCGAATTTGGTCAAAATAATTTGCAAAGCCGAGCAGAAAATTGTATGACAGATATTTGTTCAAAATTGGCCGATCCTTTCTGCAACTCAGCGGCATAAAGTATTTTTCAAAAGTTTGGTAATAGAACGACAACACAAAGTGAAACAAAAATTTAATATTGAATTTTGATTATTCTAGCACTGTGATAATAAATTAAAGTTCACAAGAGGCGATCGCGATGATTGTATATATATAATTTTATGTGGTTTTTTCCTTACCTTCCAAGGTTTCACATTGGGACAAATTGAGGTAATCAGTTTGTTTGAGTATTCCAGATCTAAAGCCTCTCACTAACCCTTCCAGGTAGCCATTATCAACGTTGAAAAACAATTCCTGAAAGGATAACATGCGAGATTCCGATACCATTTTGACAACTTTATTCCAAGATGGTGACCAGAAGAAGAAGTTAGTGCCCAGGTCCTCATCACCACGAGAAAATCATGTGACCAAATCATGGTTTTAGACCCAGTCCTCTCCTCTTTTTTTCGATAAGCTGCAGGCTGGATCGTGGTGTGCAGCAATTTTCTATTAACCGGCGATACTGGATTCGTCGATCGGCCCTTTTTGTGTTTTAAAAGTCCGAATCCGAAGCGTAAGCTTCCCCCCCCTCCAACAACAAACAGGCCGAAAGGTCTACCTGAAGTCTAAATGAACTAGTTATGTTAACAAAATGTGAGTTTGTGAAAAAAAAACAGAGATGAAATACCTTTTTTCTTTTGACCACTCCATATTCTCTTTTTCAAATATGAAAATGCACGAGATGCAGTCCAAGGGTTTACCCGGCTGGCATTCCCCCGTCCCAGGCTATGCGCATGAAAAGCAACTTTTTACACTGACGACACGTCATACGCCAGCGCTTTTATAGTCTACTACGGAAGTGCTTTAGTTATGGGTGTTTGCTATTGGAATTTGTGAGACATATGTATGTAATTAAAAACCGTGTGGTATTTATTATTGTTTTTATTTTATGTCAAATTTGTAAAATCCATTTTTTAAATTAGTTTTCAACACAGTCGTGGTTTTTAATATATAGCTAAATACGATTTTTGTTTTGCTTTTTCTGTCATAAAAATTCAAGTTCGTTACGTGACCTCATCATACACGGCATGCAACCGAAAGATTCACAAATCCTCTAAAATCGTGCTTCAAATCAGTGATCCGTACGTCATTTTGGCCAAAAATCGAATCTGTCACGTTTTACGAATTTACAGTTGCGCTGAAATTGTTGGCCAAATCTGCCGGTCCGTAGATCGATTTCCTATTGATGTCAAAACCAATCACTCGTATTTCTTGAGAAGTAAACTTGAGGCCCGGGGCTCCAGGCCGGTTCGAAGGCAAGATTTATAACAATAGAGTAAGAATAATGTCGCAAAGCCGCCATTTAGAGGGATAATGTTGTCCAAATATAAACGGAACAGCAATCAAACCGTCACTTCAGGGATGAGTTCGAAATCAAGGTACATGGCTCGACAATGCAAGCGCTCATCTTACTCTCCAAAGGCAAAGCCCATTTCGCAGACGCACCTCCAAATTTAGGTCAACCCTCAACTTCTTCGCCGCCTTGTTTCTTTTGTTTTTCTTCGCTGAGCGCTAATTTTTAAAATATAAAACGGTGCTATATTTAAATTTTCCGGAACGGGTCAAAAGATCACTTGTTTTAGCGCGAGCTTTACACAAACCATTACTGTGATGCTAAACTGCCTGGAAAATAACTTTCACTGTCTTCTGACAGGTGATAAGAACCCTGCCAAAGAAACTCGCGATCGGTCTGCGAATGAAATATTTTCCAAACTTTTTCTCAATTTCCAACTAAAATATGGCCTTTTAGTTAACTTTCCGAGGTCACATCTTAAAATCTGCCCACCCTATTGACACAAACTTTGGCACAGAGCTCGCCAAAAACGTGAACCACAAAATTGTGCCAGCGATTTTTGTGTTTTTTTTTTCTTTTACAAATATTTGGCATAATGTGTCGTTCATCAAAGCAAAACAGCAAATATAACTCAATAATTCCGTCAAAAATTAAATACGCGCTCAAACGAAAATCGCTGACATGGCAGTTTTGCAGACCATTAATCGAATTTTCAAATGGTGCGTTGAGCGCGTCAAGGCGTTGATTAGTTTTTGAGTTCTGCTTTCATAATGAAAGAGTGTTTTTCTTAACAACAAGATCCAGAAAAGCACAATTACAATTTATTCGAACACAGTGTTTTGAGATTCAAAATTTATTAAGTTTTCAGAAAATGTATACTTTTGTGGGGTTTCGTTAATAATGAAGTGCGCGAGAGGAGAAAAAGTGAAGGGCTGTCTAAACTTACGTCTGATACCTTAATGGGCCTGCACATGTCATTGGAATGTGCCTGTGCATGTCATTTTGAGCAGCGCCTGCGCGTGTCATTTTGGGCTGCGCCTGCGCATGTCATTTTGGGATGCGCCTGTGCCCGTCATTTTAGGCTGCGCCTGTGCATGTCATTTTGGGCTACGCCTGCGCATGTCACTTTGGGATGCGCCTGCGCATGTCATTTTGGGATGTGCCTGCGCCTGTCATTTTGGGCTGTGCCTGTGCATGTCATTTTGGGCTGCGCCTGCACAAGTCATTTTGGAATGCGCATGCGCATACCTTTTTCGGATGCGCGTGCGCGTGTCATTTTTGGGTGCGCATGCGCTTCTTATGTTTTGGTTTGCATGCGCATCTCATTTTGCTTGCTTTTCAAACTCAAAAGGTTTTGCTTCAAGTATGTTTCAGTATTTCGTTAAAACAATACAAAACATTGAAAAGTCGACGAGCCACATCCAAATAATTCAAATTTAATTCACTAACGTAACCTAGAACCTATTTGACCGGTCAGTCTTAAAATCTTTTGGTCCAAAACTCTACAAATGAAGGAGACGAGGATCATTTGTCCATTTTGGCCGTCTAAAATTTGTTTGTTCCTTGAATCTTCCGGTTTGAACAAAAACTCGTGCAGCGGGTGATCTCGGATGAGTTTCAACGAAATTCTGTGAAACATTGCTCCACCTATCATTTTACAAAAGATGACTTGTTTCGCAGATTCACCACCAGTTCGTAGAGTAATTCGTTTTCCTCGGGCACCTTTAGTTTCTCCAGTTGAATTGAACGGCTTCGACCTGCAGTTCAAATAAAAAAAGTTAGTTAATGACAAAGTATAATTGAGTTATCTATTCTTTGTCTAAACTCAAATCTTGAATTCCAAAATCTTGAATTCAAGATTTTGGAATCCAAATTCTTGAATTCAAGTTTTTGGATTCTAAAATCTTGAATTCAAGATTTTGGAATTCAAGATTTTGGAATTCACGATTTTGGATTCCAAAATTGTGAATTCAAGCTTTTGGAATCCAAAATCTTGAATTCAAGGTTTTGGAATCTAAAAACTTGAATTCAAGATATTGGCTTTCCAAAATCTTGAATTCAAGATTTCTGATTAACTCTAACTCTACTCTGTAACTCTATAAAAATAACTCTAAGAATAGCCGGCCCCAGAAATATGCAGTTCAGTTGGTAGAACACGGTTATCTATTCCGGAGTTGGCGGTTAATTTGGTCAGACATTTTTTTTCCCTTTTTCCGTTTTGGTCCATTTTCCTTTCCAAGGCCTTTCGCTTAGAAGGAATTACTTGGGATATTTGCACAGCATTTTTCAATTACTATATCTGTTGTTTTGCTGCTGAGCGGCAAAACTACTCTGATTGCTCAATCTCGGTGTCTCAGGGATTTCGCCCCCTCGTGATCTCGCCCCCCTCCCGGTGCAAAATCCCTAGTGATCTCGCCCTCCCCGTGGCGAAATCCCTAGTGATCTCGCCCTCCCTGTTCGCCCC
>JANSTQ010165765.1:0-11516 GCA_026167885.1 Bergia puertoricense
TATTTGGATAAATAGCGTAAAATTTCAACTTCTGGGAAGGAGAAAATCCATTAATTTAGCCATGAAGGAGCCCCTTTAACTTATGGGGTCTACCGTCTTATATATTTGGATTGTGCCCAAGCACAGTGCAATGTGGTCAACTTTTATGTTTTGTCCCATAGTTTTTTCTTTCAACAAAGCAAATACTGTGAACAGCGACATTTGCTTCTTACAGATACACTGTGAATACTCAGACAAACCAGGGTGGTAGAGGAGGTCACCGTGGACACCGAGGTAGGCGGAAGAGTTCTACCAAGGATATGAGACTACAGAAGGGATTATCGTGGTTAGAGGAGAGTGAAGAAGACCTGTTTGCTGATGAAGATTTTCAGTGGAAACAGTATCTGGATGCTATCAGACCAAGGTACAGCCTCACTCTGCAAGTTTTACCTTCTCAGAACAAGCTCCGATGTTCTCTGTACATCCAATTGTGTCCCCATTTTCCCCAGAAGAATACAGAAGGGGGTGGACATTCAGTGTGCAGACAATCATAGAATAAAACCAGCTGCAAAGAACGATAAAGAAGAATGCAAATGTTAAAAACTTAACCCTGTGACGTTATGTCGCTACTTACTCAATTATTTAAATTGCATAACAGAAACATTAATGGGTCTCTTTTCCGTTATTTGGTAATGACTGATCAAACAGCAAGTTCCACTACTCAGTGACAACATAAAGGGCTTCCATAATTTATTTGCTGCTTTACAACATTGCTCTTTGCGATATATTATGTTCTTTATAAAAAATCAGCATTTGTTTGCAAGTGCATGAAAATTAAATAATGGTAATTTAACTGAGTGGAGTGCAATTTAGTGTGGAATCATACGAGTGATTACAAAATAGAACGACGCGTGGCGGAAGTGCAATTTGTGTCACAAGTTTGATTTCAGGCCAAAATTGTACGACAAGTATTTCAAATTGCCACTTTATCATATAAGTTGTTTTGTTAATGTTGCTCTCATAGCTGTTCTTGTTACTATTGTTATTGTTGTCATTCGGTTGTTGTCATTGTCATATTTATTGTTGTTGCTTAGTTGTGTTAAATTTGGTGAGTTGTAGCTCATGAGGCCAAACATAAAGCTTACAGATCATTTTTGTGTTGAATGAGTCATGAGGAGAGTCGACCAAGTAAGATAGATATGACCTCTTCTTCCAGGTTTTCGTGGAAAACGGTGGAGACTCTCGAAAACATGAATTTTGACAAAATTGATTTTGATCTGGTTGTGAAGGTTATCACATACATATCGTTAAACATGGAGGTAAGTTCTCCCTAAGGTATTTTTTCATTTGAAATTTTCATCCCGATACGGTGTGTGGCTAAACTCTTTTCGCCTTTTTACATACTTTCCGTTGTCAGAAATAATGTAATTCATCTTGAGAGTATGGTGTTTGTGGTCAGCTCCTTAATTTCCATTGTAACAAAATAACTTATTTCCTCTTAATATGTCAAGGAGAATAGATGTTGAAAAATTAGCATGGACCGAAAGGGTAAAAACTAACTTGCAAAGATCAGCAGGAATGGAAAACGTTCTCAAAATTGTCGACTCCTTGGTCGCCAGAAACAATTTCAAAGATTTAAAGCGGACGAAGCATATGAGTTTTAATTATTCTGATGCAGCAGTTTACAGTAGTCAACCAAAATGTGTCTCTTGCAGTCATTCGCAGATGCTTTAAAAGGAAGTATTATCCACTATATACTGATTAATGCATTGCCGATATTTATTTTTACTCATTACTGTAATTTCCTACTTCATGTATACTGTTTTTCTAACTCTCACCATTAACTTAATTTCCTTGTGAAAACGCCCCCACTTAGAACAGTGTTTCTTTTAGCACTTTACTATTTTTACTGCGTCAGATTTACCTTCATTTTCTTTAACATACTGTGTTACTGGAAAATACACAGCTAAATTAAATCGGGGGCTCAAGAGGCCTATTTTCCTAAAATTGTGAAAAGCTTTCTGAAAAACCTTTTCGGCAATTTCCGAAAGCCTCCCAAGATTTTCTGAAGATCTTCTAAAAATTTTTTTGGAAATTTTTGTCGAAGGCTTTCTGAAAAATTAACGAAGGACTCCTAAAATTTCCAAAGATTTTCATAATAATTTTGCTTTTCTCCAAATATTAAATAGAAAATTATATGACAGCTTGAAGATATGCATGCTATTTTCTCGTGTAAAAAAGATGCTACATTGTTTACCAACAGGAAGGTGCCATTTTGTGTTTCCTGCCAGGCTGGGATGACATAACCAAGTTATATGACAATCTAAAGAGTAATCGAGTATTCTCCGCCGGTAAACATTGTCTCTTGTAAACTCGTTCGTGTTCTTGATGATTAGAGATATTAAATGTTTTGAATACATGAAACAGCAAGCTGCAGGAATCGAAATGAGAAACAAGAGTCCTCGAAGTGATACTTGCAAAGACTGCGTAACTAATTCTCGGTCTTCTCTGAAGGAATGAGAACAAGAAATATCAGAGGAAAATGTACTCTTGTTCAGCCTAGTCCAACACTGAAAATTTACTAATCACAAATCATTTCTGATTTCTGCCGTTGGCCGTTTCACAGCAACGTGTTGCTTGATCTCTCTAATAGCGAATGGTCTTACAAGATCATGTCAGTGACTGTTTGTTACTCAGATGACAGAGACGAATCACAACGATGTACTGTATTTTATTTTAATTTTATCGTGTTTTATTCCTTTTTCTCCTATAACTTTCTCAAAAAAATCTGTAAACCCAGACTAATCTGCTCTTTGTACCAAGACTTAATCTTAACTCTTATGACACCAGGACTTTCTCTGTTTGTTCTCCCCCTTTTTTAAACAGCTTACCACATGAAATCAGGAGGTCTAGTACTTTAAACACTCTCAGCAACATATTACTTTAAAATGAAGCATTGAAGCTCTTTACAAAATTTGACATAATTTTCTGCTTTCCATCTCCAGTTTTACAAACTTGCCCTTAGAAATTTTAAATTTTAGGTCGGCAGAACGTCATCTTGAAACATGCACTTTTTGACGTACGGGCACGGACTTGCTTGTTAGGCATACACGGAGTACCAACTGTGTTTTTCAGAACTGCGTAGCGTTCGACGGTTTCAAGATCTTCAAAGAGTTTTGATATCTCTGAATGCCAGGAATGTCAACAAAGTCTTTCCCAGGATCAGAACTACATCACAAGACTGGGACGTCAGTAAACGCAGTTTTCAAGACGGCAGTTTCAACGATGTAAAATGGACGAGTGGCAACTTCTGAGGGCTGTTTTGTAAAACTGGACACAAATAGCCATAAACTGTGTCAAATTTTTTAAACGAAAGTTTCAATGCCACATTTTAAGGTAATATGTTGTTGAGAGCCGAGGGTCCATTTGGCAATATAAATTATAAATATAAATTCCTAGAATTCCACTAAGTCTTGTCTCATGTTTTATGTATTGAAGAGCCATCCATCTTGAATTAGCTAGGTGTATTATAACGACTCAACTAAAAATTATTTCTTTTAAATTCTTTTCCAGAGAAATTCTTGATAATCCCACTACATTCAATGTTACCGACGTCCAATCAACAGCAGGTAAAGGAGCACGCATTCAGAACTGGTCAGCAGTCCAGGGTTGCCTTGGAAACGTGAAATACATTAGTATTTTGCACCTCGAATGTTTAGATCTGGTTAAGAGAAGCTGAAAGTTCTTCTCCAAACCTACTTACGGAAGACTTTGTTTGGTAGACTTTTTCCCAGCGCTCTCAAGCGCTGGGCCCTTCAGTAATGCTTTTGGATCATGGGCCACCATTGGCAGACGCCATTTTTGCCTGTACTGCGCAAGTCATTCTCGTTACCAGAGCCATGCGGTCACCCTTTTATTAGGGCTCTGGGTCGAGATTGGCACTGCGCAAGACAGGATGCTATTTTGCTTGCACTGCGCAAGACAGGATGCTATTTTTGCTTGCACTGCGCAAGACAGGACGCTATTTTTGCTTGCACTGCGCAGGTCAGGGCGCCATTATATTTTCACTGCGCAAGACAGGAAGTTATCTCCTTTATTAGAACCTAGTCCTCAGAGACATTGCTGTTGATTTCCACCAGCTTCGTGGATTTAATAAATGCTTTGAAAATAAATAGCTATTTAACAAAGAAAACGTTTGAGAACATAAAACGGGAAAATGCTAACGTCGCTGTTAAAAGATAGAAACCATAGCGCCGGTAGGCTTTTTTCCAAAAGCCAAACTGGTTTAGAAATAAAATACTGGTCTAATAGGTTTGTAACTTTTTTCACTTGATTTTCTACATTTCAGGTGTTTGACAGGCCACCCCTGGGAACGCGCAAAATTGTCATAGCAACCAACATTGCAGAGACAAGGTATCGAATTAAATATTAGTTTATGCATGAAGTTCTCCATTTCCGTTTATAAGCTTAGGTATTATATTAACATTTATGTGGAAACGGTAAAATTAGATTTCTCTGATATCTAAATTTAAAAACTAATTTGCGGTCCTTGATACTGGTGTCTTTGTCAGGGTTTCCGTGGATCTTGAAACCCTGGAAATTCCTTGGATTTGAGAAAAAGAAACTCGTGTCCTGGAGAGTCCTTGAGTTTTGAGATTTTTTTAGAATTTTACGATTTTTTGTTAGCCGCAGAAGGTCCTTGAATCTGCTAGAAAAGATCCTGGAAAGTCCTTGAGAAATCCTTGAATTTCATGTTGGGAACCCCACATAGTTAAAATGATATGGATTCGTGGTACAAGTTTTGAGAAACTGGTAGATAAGATGTAGATCGTCTAGTGCTGGTGTATATTCTGGTCTCCCATGCATAGCTGTGATAAATACTTATGGGCACTCTAGCCCTACAAGTCGATGGTAACAAAATAGTCACCAAATATCTCGTATTTTATATAATAATAATAATAATAATCATGATAATAATATACAGCTCTTGCAAACGTTTTACTCTAAAACTCTCAAGGCTTTTTAAACAATACAGGTTTTCTCCTTGCTGATAACTTTCATCTAATAATAATAATAATAATAATAACAATAAATACAATTTATGTTGCGCGTGTTACATGTGCATGTGTACACACACGCCTTATAATTGATCAGTTCTGGTAAAACGATAATATATTAACTAGTAAAAGACAAAAAATTAAAGTATCAATGAAATTCTTAAAATGCTATATTGGTCCAGCCAGTTGCAAGCACACTTTCGTGGATCTCTTTTATTTGTTTTTTTGTACAATACAACTCAAAAGAGATCGTAATATGAATAACCATTTAGTTTGACAGTAATGTGAATGCAGCTCTTGGTTCGTGCCGGTCTAAACTTATAATTTTTATTTTCTCACAGTATCACCATAGATGATGTGGTGTTTGTTGTTGACTGCGGAAAAGTAAAAGAAAAGGTTTGATTTTGTGTTGTGTTGTAATTAAGATAAGAGACTACCTTTCCAGGTCTTCGGATAATTCAATTTTTCTTTCAGATTATAATAATAAACCCCCAAATAAAGCAAAAGATTTTAGTATCAAAGGTTTGCTCTCTATATTTTTTCCAGACTATTCAAGAATTTACATCAACATTTTAGGTTTTTCAGAAATTCATGGAGTTTTGACTCCAGGTTTTCCATGAAAGCATGGATTTTCCAGGATTTTCATGCTTTTTCATGTATCAGACTTTTAAAGAAAATTTTTAATGTTATTAGGACAATTACTTAATTACCCACGACAAACTTCCATCTGGCCATTATAGAGTAATGGTGATCTGTTTTGGGGGTCTTGGGTTCGAATCCACCGTAGAAGGAATTACTTGGGCTATTGGTACAGCAATTCAACTTACCACATTTAAATCCTTATATTGTTTGAGAAAAAGCCTGGATTTTTTTCCTAGAAAGCCTGGACTTTTTTTCTCTAGAAAGCCTGAATTCTGTGGAATTCCAGACTTTCCAGGCTTTTTTCCAGACACTTGGTGCATGGTCAATTGTCCAATAGTGACACAGATCTGTTATTTGGGACTTTGCAATTATGTTCACTGGTAATTAGCAATCCTGTGGTACTTCAATTGAGATCTTTGCAAAACCTTAGTTCATAGTTTTTCACCAAATTAAAGTACCGTAAAATATTATCATTGATTTTTTGGCGGATCCATCTTTTATTATTTCCAGCCAGTGGTTATCTTACTGTTTTTTCTTTGTATTCTATAGACTTATGATGCTGGCAACAAGATTGCTTGCTTGCAGCCTGTCTGGATCAGCAAAGCTTCGTCAAAACAAAGAAGAGGTCGGGCTGGGAGGTATGCTTTTTTTGTGATCGTCATGAACTAATATGGTGAACAACACAGAGGGAAACTACCGTGCCCCCTTCCTCCCACGTGGCACCCTTCCTAGATTTAGCACTCCCTCTAACATACTCACACACACTAGTTAGGTGAAGTGACTACCCTTCATTGCTCTTCGTTTGTTCTTTAAGGATCCGACCAGGATACTGCTTTCATTTGTTCACTGAATTTCGTTACAACTTGCTGAAAGAGTATCAGCTGCCGGAGATGCTCAGAACTCCGCTGGAAGAACTATGCCTTCAAATCAAGGTGACGCCAATACTACATATTTTTTATCTAGCATTACTGTAGTTAGTCGAGTTAAATCATGGACTCGGAGATTTAGCAGTCAGAGGTAAATGTTTGCTTCAACCAACCACGATCTAGTCATGCCTCACTAGTTTATGTCTGCACATCCAATTACTCTTTCGTATTTTTACTGTATTGAAAAATGGTACTTCACTTATGAATCTAGGCATTAAAAAAAGTCTTTTAATTTCCAGATTCTGAAGCTTGGACTGATTGAGCCGTTTTTGTCCAAATCACTTCAGCCACCTTCATCGCAAGCCGTAGCAAATGCGTTGGATATTCTGACACAACTGGTAAGTTATTTCAGCTAAACATATTATAGGTTATATTGTTATTCATGTTCTACCATCAGTGTAGCTGTATCATAGGGTCTTTCTGTCGTATTAATCCATTCTTCGTTTATTTGTAAATAGTTTATCTACTCTTCCCTGTCTTCTTACAAGAGCATGTTTTCTCCAACGTCCCTCCAATTTCTTTTACCATCATCCCTCCATCATTTTGATCCTCTGTCCGTCCCTCCGTCCCTCCTTTCCTCTCTCCATCCCTCCCTCCCACCATCAATCCATCCATTCATCCAACCGTCCCTCCCTCCCTCCATCCATCCATCCATCCTTCCATCCATCTAACCGTCCCTCCCTCCCTCCCTCCCTCCATCCATCCATCCATCCACCCGTCTATCCATCCCTCCTAACCGTCCTTCCCATCCTCCCTCTCTCCATCCATCCATCCATCCATCCATCCATCCATCCAGCGATTTATGCCTCCCTTCTTGCCTGCTTCCTTCATTCCATCTCTAAAAGAATGCTTTGCACAAGTTGATCTGTTTCAACTCATGTGATGTTTCTATTTTGTCTTCTAATTTAGTATTGTTCAATGAACGCGGCTCCAATATTGGTTTTAAATAAATTTAACTTGTGCTCTGTCATGTAAAGACTAGGATAGTATTTATTTTGTTGTCCATTATACCCTGAGTTTAGCCTCGTCTTTGATTACAACTGAAATATGCAATTACAACTTTTAAGTTGTAAAAAGCTTTTTTACCTTCAAGAGAAACAGTCTGTTGCTCGAGAAAATCCGTTGAAATTACTGAAACGCGGGTCCAAGAGGAGTTCATTTTGAATTCCAATAAATTACTTTACCTTCTAAAATCAGATAAACTCCTTACATTGAACAACAACTAAAATCCACGTATGAAACTTTCGACCAGGTAATAGTCGTTGCACCCGCAGTAGTTGCTCCTACGGTCAGTGTTTGCAGTTGTTGATTTTCAAAGTGTGGACACGAGGTGATTAGCAGAAATACGAAGTTGGTAAAAGTAGAAGCAGAAAACGTTAGAAATTATGCTCATTAGGCGTTAATCGTGCAATTCTGCCGCACAATGCACTTCATCCTGGATTTCGGTTGTTGTTCAAGATAATGAGTTTTCAGTATATTCTTACAAGGCAAACCATTAACTCGAAATTCAAAATGAGTTCCTATGGACTTATGGTTCCTGGACTAAAAGTACATGTTGTAGTTATATAATTTGTCATTTGCACAAGCTCAGTTTGAGAATCAACAAATTTTGATACCATACATGTAAATGTGGTTTGTTGTGATTAACAGAAAGCCTTGGATAACAACGAAGAGCTAACTCCTCTTGGATACCACCTGGCAACCCTGCCGGTGGACCCAAGGATAGGTAAAATGATCCTATTCGGCGCTATTTTCTCATGTCTGGACCCTGTACTGACGGTGTCCTCCAGCCTTGGATTTAAAGAGCCTTTTGTTTGCCCATTGGTAAGAGGTACACTCCTGTGTTTTCTTTGAAAGAGAGAGAAACTTGAATCAAGGACACCAGCAGAACTAATCCCTCATCAAAGACCTCTTTGTGTTGCCATTCCGAAAGGAAAAAGGTTTTCAGTACGAAACGTTTTTTTACTTTTCTTCAAAATTATGAGCTGAGCATTTTTAAAACGGTTCAATTTTTGCAGTAGAATGCCTTCCATTTTCTGATTCTAGTAACTATATTGTGATTGAAACATTTTTTAAAGTTGACCTTTTTTATAAACGAAAAACGGACATTTGCTAAGTCAATTTTCGGTGTCCATGAATGTTATCAAATCAGTTAAATTAATTATCTTGTCAAAAATAATAAACGTCTCCATAATATCCAAAATGTTGTCATCGTAACTTATTATTTATGATGACGTAAGTAAACTGCCACTTTTTATCATTATTCAAGAAGTTAGTAAAAGGCGTGATAGCAAGTGGGAAGGGAGACCAAACTCTGGCCATCTTACCAGAAAACAAACAATTTGCCCAAAGTAAAAACACGTTGACAACAATCTCAGCCTCAAGATCTGCCTCAGATCCATATAAACGTAAATCTTCAACAAGAACAGTTATTTTATGTATAGAAATTAGAACAATTTAAAACCACTTTGAGGCTGAAATTGCCAAAATGCTAAGAACACCGAACCATCATCAAAATTATGTGGTTCATACAAAAAAGCCATGTCAAGGGAACAGCAAGGTTCTTTGTTATTTGTGTGACTCTAACATACACATGAAAATTTGATTTGTATCTATACCGAGTTCTTTAGAATGGTTACCAAACTCGTGCTTACTTGACAAGTTTGACATTTTTTACAGCACAAACAAAAGCAGGCGGATGAAGCCAAAGCAAAATTTGCGGGAAACACGAGAAGTGATCATTTGACTCTTCTTAAAGCTTTTGAGGTTAGTGAGACGTTCCCTCTTGATTTAATGAGTGATTTTAAAAAGAGTTATGTTGTTTTACAGTGGTAGAATAGGTGGATTTCAATATGATGTGATTGTTTACATTTGCCTCATTAGCATAATACAACATAAATCCAAGTTCAAGATACAAACAAAAAGTGTCCATAAATTGGAAAAGTATACCATAATTAGTTCTTACTAAAGATTTGATCCCGATATGTTGAATACTTTCGGAGTAATGTATTTTTGAAAACGTCAGAAATTATTGATATTATATGACTGGAGGAAAAGGTTGCCTCCCGCTATAAAAATAACTATAAATTCGGAAGATTTGAAACAATCATTTCTCCGAAAATATTTTATATATCAAGTTAAAAATTGTCAGTGGGTACTAACTGTGCCATGTTCTATCGAACTATAAGCTCATTTTGCTTGAAGCTAAAAGATGAAGTTATGCTAATGGTCAAAATGTCAGCTGAAATTCGCCTATACTATCAAAAAGACAACTTTTGATCCTCTGATAAAACATGAATAACTTTGTCTCCTTCCCGGCAAATACAAGTAATGTTTTGTTCATTAACTTCTGTTTTGTTTATAATTAGGGCTGGGAGAAAGCTAAAAGACATGGCAATGAGGGTGATTACTGCTGGAGAAACTTCCTTTCGTCAAGTACGCTCAAGGTACACATATAATAGGCGTGTGCGTTGCCAGTTCAGTTGATAAGATCTCCGAATGCTGACTTGAAGGTACCGGGTTCGATTCATGGGGTTGAATAATTAGGTGCCACACCTTCCCCCAGATGGGTGAAGAACCATTCAGTGGAAATGCCATCTGGGTAATTCCATTATTGCCTCTCAATTGTTTCAGCATGACATTTTTATAGTTCCAATACGTAAATCCTTTCCCAAAATGAAAGTTCTGCGTAAGGCAAAATTATACCACTCAGTCAAAAATCCCATACATTTGCTTACAGTTTCTTACACACTTTCCGAACGTTGAGCTACTGCTACCCTCTTGGTTAAGGACGTATGATGCTGCGTTTTATTTTCAAGAGAAACGTTTGTTAGAAAATAATAGCAATATTTCTACCTGTGATATTGCTTTTATACAGCCGTTTAAAAAAGACGTTGATATCTGCAAAAAGCACGAAAGGAATTTTTGGAGCCGTAAACTTACGTTGCGTGCTGTCTTCTGACCTGTACGCGAGGCCAGCGAAACCGGTAGCGACTTTTTTTTAAATAAATTAAGCCAAGATCAACCTATTAACTTGTGAAATTAGAGCTCCCAAAATGCTTTACAATCTGGGTTTTGCGCTTTTCACAAGTTAACCTTTTTTAAATAACTGGATATTGTATTCTGTGCCTCCTCAGATGATAAGCAACATGAAAGATCAGTTTACACGCTTGTTGTGTGACATTGGTTTCCTTGGTAACCCGAACCCCAAGGCACGAGAAGCAAATTTGTTTTCAGGTGCGTCTGAGGACATTTCAAATTATAAATAACTTTGTGGCGCATTTGGTTAGTTATTTTTTGTCGAATTAACTGCAAGGGTTTTGCGTTTTTTACGTGCTTTTGTTTTAGTTTTGTCTGGTCTAGTCGTATTTGGAATCAAGTCCAACTTTTTAAAGTCAAATAAATCAAACAAATCGTCAAACAAGTTTTGTTGTGATTATTCTGAGCTACAAATTTGGCTAAAATTATTGAATCACCTATGCATGCAGACTCATTTGTTTCCCCTGCATCTCCCTTTGCCACACCTGTTTGGCGTTAAAACTTTTATTTATTTCAATTATCTGCGGTTGCTGCAACCACCATAAAACAACGTTGAGAGCAATGTAGGGAAGAATTGGTATGAAATTCACATTCCACTCCACTCCACTCCACTGCACTCTGCTCCACTCCACTGCACTGCGCTGCACTGCACTCCATTCAGCTATACTTCACTCCACTCCACTCCGCACCATTCCGCTCTACTCCACTCCACTCCACTCCACTCTACTCCACTCCACTCCACTCCACTGCATTCTACTCCACTCCACTCCACTCCACTGCATTCTACTCCACTCCACTCCACTCCACTCCACTCTACCCCACTCCTCGTCACTCCACTCCACTCTACTCCACTCACTCCATTGCACTACACTAC
>JANSTQ010165766.1:0-10476 GCA_026167885.1 Bergia puertoricense
TTAGCTTGTACTACTTCTGAGCAACATTTACCTTTGATTTCTGTAATCATCCACCTGTCAAATACATTTATGCAAAAATATGGTAATTAAGATAAGTACACTTGAGGGTGAAAACTTCAAATCAGGAAAAAGACATTCATTTAGGGGAAGGGGACAAAAAATTTGAGCTTAACCTTAACCTTGAAAAATACCAAATTTTTTTGCCATATTTGGTACCAAAAAATACCATAATGGTTAGGCATTTTATTGATACTGGTATCCATCAACATCTGTTTCAACTACAGTATCCCTTCTATTATGCCTTTTTATTTCAAAACAATTTGTTCACTTTGTTTTGTAAACAACTAAAAACTAACTTGTACTTCCATTACAAGTGTTAAAATGGTGTTAAAACATGCAACACAATAGTAAACTGCAAGAAATGATAGCTTAAAGTATGCTATAAAATAGCACCCAGGTTAACTTTCGGACACCCCCTTCACCCCCTCCTCCCTTTGACTTTCCCCTTTGGTCAAATATCCCCTTTACTGAAATAAAAGCTTACTTAACACAAAAAAACAAAAGTTTGTACTAACCATTGATAATAGCATTTGTTTGTGACTGTATTGGACCATTGCTCATAAAACCATTTGGTGGTTTTGCAGATGGGGGTGGCACAGGTGGAGGTCCTGGCCTCCTTCCAGCATCTACACTGTCTCTACTCGGTGGAGGAGGGGGTGGGCCTGCTCGACTTCTATTGGATGGGGGTGGGGGTGGTGGTCCACCTCTGCTAGGAGGTGGGGGTGGTGGTCCACTACGAGGACCACCACCAGGCATGCCAGGTGGTGGTGGTGGTGGTGCCGAGCCACCACCAAATGGTGGTGGTGGAGGAAAATTAGGCCCCCGGGTCGGGGGTGGAGGTGGGGCACCCATACTTAATCTTGTAGGTGGTGCAGGCAGTGGCTTTGATGAGCTCTGAGATATGTTTGACTCCACAGATGAACTTGATGGTGGATTTGGTAGACTTGATCTTGTTGGTGGCGGTGGTGGCCCTGGCCGACCCATAGGAGGAACTGGCTTGTTACTGAAACTTGGTACTGGTGGTCTTGGTGCACCACCAGGTGCTGCAGGTAACGGCCTACCTGCATTCGGCATTGAGGGAAGGGGTCGTGATAACCCACTGGGTGGAGGAGGAAGTGGTTTGGATTCATTCGAAGAAAATTTGGGTTGGTTTATTCTTGTACTGCTTGTTTGCGCAGGAGGTGGTGGGGGAGCATTATTTCTACCTGGTGGTGGCGGAGGAGGTCCTTGACTCCTTCCAGGTGGTGCCGGCAAGGGCTTGGAAGAAGAGTTTGGTACTGAAGGCCGTGGTGATGAATTTACAGGTGGTGGTACTGGCTTGAATCCTGGGGGTTTCATTGGTGCTCCTATGACAAAGAATTGTAAAACAATTATGAGCTTATAAACATGATCTCTATTAGCCTCATCCAGTCTGGCAGACTCAAGCCAATTTCATGATTTGGTAACATTTTAGAACACTCACTAATTAGAGTTTCAAGATTTCATAACCACATTTTAATTGAATGCTCAGAATTCCAAGAAAAAAAGTCATGTTTTGTTTTGCAGACCAAATAAAATTTGAACTGTAGTTATAATAAATATAATACTTAAAATTTAACAACACAAAATAATAGGCTTGGGAAAACAAGAAAACTTCTCACTGACCTCCAGGTCTTCCCCGCTCTCCAGCAGACTTGAGCTTTGGCATTCCACCAGCAAACAGTCCTCCCAATCCACCAGGGGGTGCACCTCCAAAACCCCCACCCCCACCTCCTCTGCCACCTCCACCTCTGCCACCTCCACCTCCACCTCCAGGACTGGGACTAGATTTGACACCTACAAGGAAAAATAAACATGAACTGTGATTCAAACTGTTTAAATTCAATGTCTAATAAAACACAAAATTTTACTAGGTCAAGAAATGTTTTTCAATCAAGTGACTCAGAGGTATACCTTGAATTATAAAGTAACACAAATTCCAAACAGCTGCTCAAATGCACAGAGACATATTAACTAAAAGAGGTACTAAATATAAGCCCTCTGCTCAAAATTGATAAAAGAAAATATAACTTTACATTCAATTAATTATGCAAAGTTTAGTCCAATGTTGTTCAGTCTGTTGTTTGGTAAGGTGGAGGGATATTCCCATTTACTGGCTACAAAGATAAGTGCTAACTAATGGTTTTTGGGGCTTTCACCTAAATCCTTGCCCAAGCCAAGTGGCTCATAAGGCTGGCACTTATATCCAGTTTGATGTTTCCATGGTATTAAACAGATAAGAGTTTGTAACTCCCTTACAAGTGGACAGGAAACTAACCCATTGCAGGTTGGCCCCCAGCAGAAGCCAGTACTAATTAAACAGCCGAGTCAAAACAAAGTGTCTTGCTCAAGGACACAATGCAAAGTTGAAGCCGAGATTCAATTTAACAACCTTAAGGTTAGGAGTCAGACTTGCTAACCACTCAACTGCTAACATTTCACTTTGGAATGGAATGTCAGTATTTTGACATGTTTTGCATTTTGAGTGGGGTTCTTGAAAACAAGGCAACAATTTTCAAAAATTTTGATACTTTTGGATATTTACACCAAAATAGGATACCAAAAATGAAGTTTACTCCAGAACAGGTTGGAAAATTTGGGCTTTAACTTACTGTCCCTACCCAAAGTTAGAGTGAATAACGCTCTCCCCATTGTCAACTCAAAAGTAACATTCTGCTCTTTTGCACTAAATCTGCTTGACCTACATGAAACTTAAAGCAAATTGCAGTCAACAGAAGTGACATGAGAATAACTTTGTTGTAGTTTTCAAGACTGTGGCAAGGTTTAGACAAAACGTCAAGACATTTTTGAACATTTTGAAGACAATGACAGGTCATCATGTCTCTCTTGTTCAAAAACTATTTATTTCTTCCCAAATGTTGGGATTAAAAATCCATGAAAGACAAAGTAGACGTAACAGAACATTCTTTCCAAATATTTGATGTAACAGGTCCAAAAGAAGATTTATAGTAAGTGGAAATTGGGGCCTTTCAATTTTCTTCACCAAAAGGTAGCAGTTTTAATTTAAGTTTTTAAAATTGCTATCTACAATTTTGAAATCTACAGTCAATGAAATTCTTCTGATTATGGTTCTCGTGTCATTTCTGTTGACTGTAAATTGATTTACATAAGAAACACAGATAACACACAAATAATTAATTACCTCCAACTTGAGGTTTACTCCTGTCATTTGTTACTGCCTTTTTAAGTTTGGCTCCTTTATGAATTTGACCCAGTAATGCCCCTCGGTCCTGTGGCTTTGCTGGCTTCTTGGCAGCTGGTGTTGAATGCGATTTTGCTACCGGGGGCGGAGGGGGGCCTGGAGGAGGTGGAGGTGGAGGAGGCATTCTCAAAAGTAATGCTGTCCAGTTCTTTTCACAGTATAAAAGAATCAATCAAACAAACACCTGATTGAAAGAAAATATAAACGTTTTAAAAATAGCAAATTTACACTTTATTTTTTCTTTTTATCTACTGTAATTCACAATTATTAACTAGTTTTAGTGCAAATATATATAATACTCTCAAACTTCTCTTAAATATTATGTTGTCTTTCCCACAAATTTGAAAATGTAATAATGCTAATGAAACACAACATAAAATTATAAAAAAATTCATATCTAAGTTTTCATTCAATTATTAAGTTTTTATAAATGTATAGTTTATATTTTTAAAAACACGACTAATGCTTGCCGTATATTAATTCAACTATAATTCTAAATATTTTTACTATCATTGCTAAGATCACTTTGATTATTACAGTTACTATTATTTTTATTAATTATAATTATTAAGCACTGATTAACTAATGTCTTGAAGCATTACCACACAATACTATTACTATCATTATTACACCTTATAGGCCCTTTACAGCTCGAGATCACATCATTGGTACAAAATTCACCACACTGGAATACAAAAGAATGTGACAAACTCCAAGACAAAGCTCTATCAACAAGAAAAGCATGAGAAAGCGTGATATCATGTTTTTCTAGTGATGGAACTTTGTCTTGGAGTTTGTCACATTCTTTTGCGTTCCAGTAAGGCAAATTTTGTACTATGTGATCTTGAGCTGCAAAGGGCCTATTCCAATTGTTAGTATTAATGTTACTGCTATTATAAAGGCTGGTAAACTAATGTCTTTAACCTTTTCCACACAGTACATATATTTGTATACTTGACATGCTTTGCATTTCTCACTTTGTGTATAATTATCATTTCAGGCCATGTCACACAGGGCAATTTTTTCTAGCAACCTGCAATGCAATGCTCATGACATAAAAGCATTGCAAGTTACAATACAGTTTTGTCAAAACAATTTAATTATAAAATCTATGAGTTCAAGCATGCAGCTGAAGATTCACAAAGTGAAACACTAGTGACAACATTTAAAAGACCTAAAATTTATCTTTAAAACGGTAGAGTTTCTGTGTCATTGTTGGTCATGTACTGAAAATAGGAAACTGGATAGTAAAATCCAGGGCAGAATTTAGAATATGTCACAGTGACACTAAGGCCAGACCAATTTAATTTCCTGTTTTACGAACCCGCCAAACTCAGATTTTCAAATATTGGGGAAAAAAAAAAATCCAAATCCATCCAAGAAGGTCAGAGCATTTACCTGTTTGTTATTTGTTTTATATTGCTTTTTCTGTACTTGCACATATTCCGAGCTGAAAATCATAGCTTTATATACAATTGAAAATGTTTCACAAGTGGCACTGGAGATATTCAACTTGTGACAAGGAAGATCGTGCACGTGATGAGAATCATCACTGGAAGCATCTTATTGATTGATTATATGTGCGGGATATATTTGTAATGTATGGCATGTTCTTAGACTTTTATTTTTACTATTTTCCCCCCTCCGATCTTAAGTTTTTGGCCTAAATGTTCATAAAACAGGAAATTAAATTGGTCTGGCCTAACTTTCTCTCATTCAGAGAAGACCAGACATTGCCTGTATTCAGCTACCTGAACAGTTTTGTAGTCAAATAATATATCGCTCACTGATATGCTTTGCAAAGAAAACAATTGCTTACCACAAAATCCTTCGGTGAGCTTTTTTTGTTCACAAAAGATTTTCAAACAGCAAGCACTGTATGTCTCTGTTTTTGTCCATGTTCAACCTATCGGGTGCTGAATGTCAAAAGCCTCAAGGTATCAGGTCACTAATTGTTCTAATTAGTTTGCATTATAAAAATTTGAAAAGCAGCACTGCAGTCTTTTTTCCTGCCACATTAAAAATTTTAAATTCAAATGAATTATCTCCAACAGCAATCTTAATAAAGGTTAACTGTATTTATGTAGTTTCAGCTTCAAAAGGAATATCAGTTTCATTTCTCTTGAGAGTAAAAAATCATTTTGATTCGTTTCTTACAAAACAATAGGATTCAGGGAACTGACACAAAACATCCTACTTTCGATTTAATATACTCTTTCCTCTGATACAATTTCTTCAATTGTCTTATGACCAACTCATGAACATGTTGGCAATCTAGAGCTGCATGAACACTGCAGTATCAATTTTCTTCAAGATCACCAACAGAACAAGAAAAACCAAACTAAAAATTACACGAACGATTTACAAACTCTGAAGCAAATCGACTTACTTCCGGGGAGCCAAATTTGCCCAAAACATATAAAAGATATATCATAACGTACTATTTGCAACTATAATTTAAACACTTAGGCAGATGACATTAAAAAAATTAGGAAAATACGCTGTCTTTAAAAAAAACCAAAAATTTTGACAATTTCTAATCCTAAATTAAAATGTAAATGTTTAAAAGTCACTAAATGGAACCTACAAACCTTTGTAGAAAACAAGCACACAACATACACACTGACACATTCCACTGCTTCGAAAAAGAAATATTTATAAATATAATATCAAAAAAGTTATCCATAAATAAGCAGACGTTTACAAAAATGTTTCTTGTGACAAAATGTGTCAATTTCATCGAAAGTTTACCGAGATCTCAAACTGAATATTGAACCTGTTAAGCAAGTGCAAAGCCATAGTTTGTATCTTCTCGTAAATCGCGAACCGAAATCGCTGAAGCAAGATAAAGACATTTTACCTTTGTGTCGAGAGTTTCGAAGACATATCAATTCTATCATTACTTTAAAAGACTAGAAGCTCCACACAGTTCGTGCAAACAGAAACTGGATTGGGATCTTGGCAGAGTTTGGCAAAAAAAAATATCTGAAACACGGCTGCTTTTACATTTGTGCAACACCTTTAAGATTTACCGATACTACTTCAAACTTACCCTTTTCGAGGAAGAGATCCCATAGTATCCGATAAGTTACATTAAAACTGTGTAAAACAAAAGCAATCGAGGCAATTTAGGGTTAATTCCAACATACACACTCAAGACCGGTAAGGCAATATGGCGGCAACAGAGCTGACTGAAGAACTAGCACATCCAGCAGCGAGTGTCGTCACCACCCCTTAATTGTGACGTATTTCCTTGGCACCAGTCCCCAATCTTAAACTTCCTGTCAACAGCAGCCCAAAATTTGAATGACATGATATGAATGGGCCAATAAAATACGTGAATGTTTCTTAACCAATTATAAATTAAGCAGATTTTTCCAATACTTTTAAATCAGATCGAAGGTTTAACTCACATATCGTATCTGAGATTTCGACTTCTAACTCGAAATTTTGACTTAAAAGAGGAAGTCGAAATTTCGAACAAGCCGAAATCTCAGATGTAAGTTAAACGTTTGATTAAGTATTGGAAAAATGTAATCAATTTATATTTGGTTGAAAAATATTCATGTTTTTTTAAATGGTCCTTATAGGCCATCGTATATAAATAATTGCATTCGTCCCTGATTTTATTGCCTAAAAAGTACCATGGCGCACTGATAGTCACTGATTTAAACATGCCGTGGGCGTTTTTTGTTCATCTCTATATATATTGTATTCTGACTGGAAAGTAAAATGAACATGTCTCATTGTTGAACTAATCCAGTCCTCCCTCGGGCTTTGCTTCCTATTTCCGTGGAAAACCTCGTACTTGACGATACATGTGTTACTTTCTCTCTTTTTTTATAAAACCTTTTTATAAGAACGTTGACGCTGAAAAAATCCCCAAATTTAAGAACATGCTGAGAACATGCCGAAGCTGGGTATACATAGAGAACACTTATTTTATATACTGTATTCAGTGGAGATAATTTGTTGTTAAACTGTAAAATAATGCCTAAATTGCTCGTGCAACGTCGCCTGATGGCTACTTCGAATATTAATGTAGATATACAAGGGCTACTAGCGACACTTGTACATCTTTTTCCACTTTGGGTTGGCTTGTGTGAATGGAAAACAAAAATTTAAGTATGTAGCCAATCCTAAAAAAAAGTAAGAACATTTTAAGAACATTTGAGGATGAGATCCTCAAAATAATTAAGAACATCCAGCCTCAGCCCCCAAATTTGACGTTTTTATAAATAAGAAGAGTGTACTACATTGTCGGGTTTCGACAAAAGTTCGCTGAACCTGACACCATTTTGCCATTTTCCTTTTTAATTTATGAAGTTATCATGCTAGTTTTTATACCTTTTATAATTAATTTTGTGCATTATTATTTTATTTCTTGTAGTTATAATTAAAAAAGGGGAAGCCACATAGTGGAACTACTACAATTGTAATGGATGTTATTATTATTAATAATAATAATAATCACTACTACTACCACTATCATTATTGTTACCAGTATTATCATTATTATTACTATTATTATTATTATTATTATTATTATTATTATTAATTCTACTACTACCACTATCATTATTGTTACCAGTATTATCATTATTATTATTATTATTATTATTATTATTATTATAAATTCTACTACTACCACTATCATTATTGTTACCAGTATCATCATCATTATTATTAAGATTATTATTATTATTATTATTAGAAGGACTGTAGATATTATTAATACAGACATTGAACTGGAGAACATGGCAGCCAGAATAACTTGAAGTTATTCTTATTTTTTCTTTTTCTCTTTTTATTTTTTAAAGCTCGAATTGGAACAGATTTTGACTGTTGATATGCTGCAGAATGTTTTTTTTTATTAGAATTCTTTAGCCTTTTTAAATTACAAGTTTTAGCCTTTTCTATTATTATCAGTAGTAAGTAACATTGTGATAATAAACCCTCTGTTAAAGAAGTTTTTCTACCAAATGCCTTTTTTTTAACAAATTATGTTTGTATTTTTATAAAAAATAATTACAAATTGATGTAAATTGGTTTCGAAGATTTTCAATAAAGGTATTATTACTATTTTTATTATTATTATTGTTATTATTATTAATATTATCATTTATTGTTATTATTATTACTGCTGTTGTTGTTGTTGTTGTTGTTACACAGTCCCATTGGAATCCCTAAATATTATATTTCAGTTTGACAACGAGCCTCACGCTGATGAACTGTCTGAATCTGCCCACTCTTTCCGCCCTTAGTATAATTCGAATCCGTGTGCAATCACAATATTTATTTACATATCTTCCAATTTATAATAGGTTGCTGTATATCGCCGCTACTCTGTATTTTAACACTGAAGAGGATTGTCAGGTCAAAAATATATGTTAATAAATGAAGATCGTAGCTGTGTGGCGTCAGATCGTTTGTTCGTTTCAGTATTTGTGGTTTTCTGTAAGACTTTTATGCGATATTCAGTAATCGTCTAATATCGCTTTGCCTACTCGACCACTGCAAAATATTTTAAAGTGAGCTTAGTTGCCGTTGTTTTTGTTTTCATTTGATCCAGTAGCTAGGCTCCACGTCGATTATGAAATCACTGAATCGGCCCTAATTCCCAAGCAAAAACGTATACGTGGAAGAATTCATGTGTGTACTGAAAACTAAACGAAAGCAATTTTGTCAATTTTAGGAAGAAATTTTGTCAAGTTTAGGAGGAAAAAATGTCCCAAGCAATAACTTAAGAATTAATGTATATACACTAAAAACTAAACGAGATCAATTTTGTCAATTTTAGGAGGAAAAAATCGAATTAAGGTTGATTTCACCACAAAACATAAGATAAATTACCCTGAAACCATAGTTGAATCAACTGAGCTTTCTCCCTCACGTCATTTCCCTCCCCTGCAGTATTTTACAAGATCTGACAGCGAGCAGTATCTATGACTATGGCACCCAGGGTAAAGATATATTGAAGGCTTTGATTAAATTAGACTGGTCCCTGTTTTGTGTTCTGCCACGCATGTTTCGTACCGGAACTCGCAGATTCAAACCGGGATAATTTTATCCAGCGAAATAGGATTTTAAAGAACGTGTAAATCAGTTTTATCCGCTGTATAAAATTGTCCGTTACTTGAACATTTGTACCCTGGCATTTTATGGTACACAATAACCAAGATTTAAAGAATTAACAGCGGAAAGCGCGTTGTAGATGTTCCTAAGAACCGTCATAATAATTTATGCTACAATACCGGGTTTTTTTTTTTCACCCTCCACTGGTAACTATGATCGACATGTTACGTCACCTGACATCTCATGAATAAACTTCAAACCTCAAATACAATACATTTTAAAAGAAGACAAAGTAAAACCCTTTCGTTAGAATATCTGTCCATATTTGGCAGTCTGCTGTTATCTCTGTGTTTCTATATATAGTTACAAGCGGTTTGTGGCGATATTGCTCAATGTTTATCAACATAGTTTGCTGGCTGATTATAGTATGTCCTTTGGCTTTGCCTTGAATATAAGTAGCTCTTTAGGTAAATATTTTTTAATTGGGGATGGGGATGGGGATAGGGGTGAAGTGTAATTTTTATCTTTGTAACATTTTAAAGGATTACCATAGTTTTAAACATTGTTGTATTTTATTTAAGGGCCATCTTAAATTATCCTTGTGATAGTCAGTGTTACCCTTTTAAAATAAAGTTATCAAGTTATCACTAACAGATATAGAAGAAAACGCTCAAAATATTCGGTCGCAGAAATAACCTAAGGCGTTTATGGCACCCGACTAGATTAGCTCTTTATAGTTATTTCGAGTGCTCAGTCACCTAAATTTAGGTTAAATTCTTCATTTTTTAAAAAAATGTCAATTTAATGTTAAAATTAATGGTGCAAATAAATGTTGTTGGTAGGATTATCATTTATTACGGGTATGAGGATGTCATATATTTATTGAGGGGTACATTTTAAAACTGCATGACGTTAGAATTGCTAAACTGGTGAAAGTAAAACGATTCTCATTCAAATGCCGGTATATGAATATGATTACGATTATGACTAGCAGTACCTTCAAGGTAAACAAAGTGTTACCTAGTAGGCAGTGAAATCTTGTAGCCGGTGGAGCAGAGTGGTAGGCAGTGAAACCTTGTAGCCGGTGGAACAGAGTGGTA
>JANSTQ010165799.1:0-10472 GCA_026167885.1 Bergia puertoricense
CCCTCTCTCATTAACCCAGCTCAGCTGTTCCACTTTTTTAAAAAAATAAAATTACTAGTACCAGGTAGCTTAATACTTTGAATTCAAACTCAGTAGTTTGCAACCCCATTTGAAAAGCTTAATAGATCTATCATTAAGACCAATGATTATGAAAGTTGATTTCATGTTTTTTTTTTATCTTAGTACAAAAATCCAGGTTTTTTGGATTATTAGACCTTAAAAGATTTTTAGAAAAAAATAGTTTTGGAAATTGTGAGATTTTTTATGAAAAATTTAAAACTGATGAGTAAAAATCCTTAGTTTGTAGAGAGATTTAATTACTTTTGATCACTCTGACCAGTGTGAAACATACATGACTTGTACAATTTTGAAATAATTGTACTACTAATAGTAATACAAGTCCTTTCAACCAGTTTTGTAAGTTCCACGTTCTGCTGACTCACTGTGTATATTTATTCTGCGATTTACTGAAGCAACTATACTCGATGGCGATGCATGATCTGATTCTGGTTTAGGTGAAGTGATGTTTTGATGGTATACTTTTAAATCAACGCTGTGCGCTATAATATAACTGAGAGGATCTACTCATCTAGGCTTTGATGATCGGATCTGGTCTGGTTCTGATTCAGGTTTTATTGATCTGATCCCAGTTTTATTGATTTGATCTTGATTTTATTGATCCGATCAAATCCAGGTTTTGTACCTGCCTGGCTGCCAGTTTTTCATTGCCAAACCGAGATCGGAAACTGATTCAAAAATCGCGCGAAAAATACAAAAACAACTTTCTGTTTGGTGACAGTAATAACACCGTTTGGAGTGAACGGCAGAGTAAGCGTATAAAGGTCAACAAACCTTGTAGAGCTTTCACGATTTCACTTCCATGAAATTTCTCGTTTACGAGAATGTGGCCCGGTGCTATCCGTGCTCCGCGAAGAGATGGCTGAGAAGAGACCGCCATCTTGGAGCCTGCGTTTTGAAGACCAGTGGTAACAGTTTAAAAATAGTTGCGCGTAGCTAGTACGCATTCTCTCGTGGTATTATCCGCTACCCAATAACGGGCCTCAAAAATCATTCTTCTGAAGGATTCTGAAGTTGTTTTCACAAGTTATTTTGTTTCTATAAATGTAGTTTTATTAATGGTTTTGCGTGATTTTCATTCTTGATCCTGCTTACTATATTCTATTTCGTTCAAAATGGATGTTGGCGAGCTTCTGTCTTTCCAGGTAATGTATAAGGTTCCTGTGTTCTGATTCAAATTATCATTGACCAAAATTCGTATATATTAATTTATTAACTGTTTAAAAATGAAAATTAACCTAGATGCAATCGTTGCGCAGTGCTTAGACTGCATGTAGATTGTGGGAGAAGTTTTAGGGTGCGTTCCTTTGGGATGATCTGGATCAGGATTTATGATCCAAGATCACTTGGATCATTGTGCTCCAAAGTCCAAAGGATCCGATGAATCCTGATCCAGAGTGGATTCGATAGATCACAGATCTGAAAATGGATTTGCTCAAAAGGAACACGACAGATCAGAAATCCTGATCCGGATCCTCCTAAAGGAACGCACCCTTAGTGTCTCCAATAGTTTGGCAATAAGGGACAGAATTGGCTTTTCGACTTTTTGATTGCAGGCAAAAACGTTGGTCAGTGCTTCAGATTGGATTATGCCAACATGTGTAAATCTGGTCGTATCTCATATTATTTTGGTAGTATGGCTTGATTATTCAAGCTGTAAGAAAAAAAGCCACTGTTCAGAAATTGGTGAAGATTACTCATCCAGTAGTGGTTATATAGTGAAAAAAAGTAAATCTAAATTACTGGAATATTTTTTTTGTGTGTACAGCACACAACGTTTTACCTAGCAATGCTGGGCTTCTTCCGGTGTTCACATGCTTGGAAGTGCTTGCAAGGATCATTTGATACCCACTGCTATACTTGCATGCATGTGGATTATACAATTAACTGCCTCAAGCTAAGATTTTGTAACCTGGGATTCTGAATCTTGAGTGCAGATCTGTGAAGAGCTGAGCTTTAGGAGGGGAGGGGGGTGGGGGCTTGCTACCCTCAAAACATGTTTTCCAGTGATTTGAGCAGATCTCTCCACCATCTGGGGAATGAAAAGGGGTTTCATTTATAAATTATACTCACTGAAGGTGAATCCTTCTAGCGAAGCCCCTGGTTATTATAGTTTCTAGGTGTTCCACAATATATTTGATTTACAACAAATTGAATTTAAAGAATACTTTTAGAAGCCCCGAAATAATAATTCAGAGCTTAGCTTGAATTTGGGTCACCAGCCTCAAGCATAGATCTGAGTAGCATATACATGACAGCCTTAAGGGGAGAGAGGAGGGCCCGGGAGAAGAAGAAAAATATAATTATGCCTTTTCACATGGATCTATTTTGTATGGAACTGCTCAACTGGAAATTTGTGACATGAAAACAGGACAGCTGATTGATTGAAGTCGTGCTTCATTGTGAACAGAAAAGGTGATGCTGGTTCTTTGCAGCAGGCACATCTGTCCTTCCCTCTCCCCATTTCTTTCTCTTCTTTTTCTTCTTCTCTCCCCTTCTCCTCTTTCTTCTTAATGCTGCTTCACAGGCTAAAATCTGAGTGTCCAAGAAGGAGACGAACTTGGATGTACTGGGTCTAAGCAACAAATGGCCAAGCTATGCTTCCTTGAGTTCATAAAGTCTCGATATTTGTTTTTGTACAAGTTTAGTGTTGTAAAGGTGACAAATTTGGATGATTCTTTATTTCATATACAAATTGAGGCTTCTGGGCAACTTACTAACTACCCCTCCCTTAGTGTTGGGTTAGATTTACATGTAGGGGAGGGGTAAGTACTGGTTGTTACCCAGAAACCTCCATTGATCCAATTCTTCTGTTTCTAGGAGTATCAGATGGCCTTTGTAAGCATGTGAGCACATTGTTATTTTGTGGAAGCATGAGCATTTGAGCACTAAATAATGAAAACAGTTGGTTTTCGAGCGAGTGAGCACCCTTTAGTTTAAAATGTTGGTGAGCAATTTGAGCAGGAGCCAAATTTTATGAGCATTTCAGAATTTTGTCGAACCATTCATCGAGAGCGCTATTTCTTAATCCAATGAGACTTGATCGTGATAAATTACATGTTGTTTTGTTTTAATGTTCATTCAGCCTGACAAGGGAACTAAGAGAAAGAAAGATGTAAAGAAAGGGTTTGATTCCAAAGGATACAAGAGAAAGCCTCTGGTGCCACCAAATGAACCTGTAGAGCAAGAATTGGGCATCTCAGAGGAAGAGAGAAAGAGAATTATTCAGATGGTTGAAGATGAGCCAGAGGTAAATAAACCTACATGTACATCTAGAATGCCATAAAATGAAGTTAGAGGGTTTGAAAAGCTTCAGTGACCTTTTAAGTTAATAATATTAATGCTGACAATGAAGCAACAGTGGACAAACCTGACTTGTAAGATGTTGTAGATTAAAGGCAGATTGCTTGAAAAGTGTTAAGGACCTTATATAATACAATGTCATGTACCTGTAACATCTGATACTCGATAGTAATTAAAACCATAGGTACAATGTACTTGCATGTAACATGAAGTGACGGTCTCTAAGAAGACTGAATCACCTCTGTCAGTCTTTGTTAAAGTGTCTATAACTCTCTGGCAGGTTTTGTATGTTAGGAATATTTAAAACTTCCCAAAATGAATTATAGCAAAAAAAAATTTGATTCGACCTTTTCTTTGTGCCGTAATTAAGCATCAAAGTTACCACTCTTGCCATGCCCTTTGTAGAGGGTCGTGTATATGAGAATCTGGTAAGAGACTGGTACGAATATGATGATGATGTAGATAAAGGAAGTCAAAACAACTGGAAGTGAAGTTTGGCTCATGCCTTGCCACATTCTGACAACTGGTTAGTTGAAAATAGAAAAGTTGTTTCGATAATATATGCTAGAATACCGCAATGATGGCTTCAATCAAGAACAGCCTGCTGGATTACTTGTGTTAAGTCAAGCACATAAATTAGTCACCAATCCATGGAACTCAGTCAGTTTGACTTTAATTTGTATTTGGAGGTTTTATACGTTCAAAATCAACAAAATCTGCCAAAGTGTTATAGACACTTTAATATCTGACAGTTTACAAAAGCTAAACAAACCTACATAATATAATATACATATACATGTCATGAATGTGGGTCTTGAATAATAATTGTCATTGTCCCAAAATTATAAGAAAATTATCTGTGTTTTCTCAATGACATTGTGGTACCAACAATAATTTTATTCTAGATCTGACAATGTATTGTCAAAAGTTGATATGATAAATAAAATGTACGGTATTTGTAAGAATTTTAAAATAGATTAATATATGTAAGATAATTATTATCTTCTGTTATCTGTTTTTGTAAATCCTTTTTTTCGCAATCTCCTTGTTCTGTTCTCCTACTTTTTTATTTAAAATGTGGGTTACACATTGATAACAGTTTTGGTCTTTGATTAGGAGTAGTTTTGACTCAGTACAAATAATTATGTATAATTGTATATTTTGTTATCATATAATTATTATTTGTTATGAATAAACTAGCTACAAATTAAATTAATTTTGGTTTCTTTAGTTTGATTTCTTTAAATAGTCAGAATTGATTGATTTGTAGGTGGAAGCGTTAGATGTTGGCTCACTCAAGAGGATGGTGTTGTCTTTTGAAAAGAAAGTAACAAAGAATCAAGAGATGCGAATAAAATATCCCGATCACCCTGAGAAGTAAATATTATCTATTATATAATTGACCTCTGTGCTATTAAACAACCTAACAGATTTAATTTATTGTCTGTGTCAAATTAATTTTATATTAGAAACACATTATCTTGCTTCACTCACCTTATAGTTATGTGGTATTTATTTCTTAAATAGTTTATTAATATATTTTTTCAGTTTCATTTTATTAAGTTTCAAACAGCAAGGTTAATCCTGAAACTGCTCAGATATTGGCGTAATTAGCAGTTAGAAATTTTGCTGGGGGAGGAAACCGGAGTACCCGGAGAAAACCCCCAACGTTGGAGAGGGACCGCAAACCCAGCTCACATACTTCCTTGGCTGAGAATCAGACCTGGGTCGCATTGGTGAGAGGCAATTACTTTTGCCTCAGCATCACCTCAACACCCCATTAATAATTCACTCATTCAATATTAAATATTAAATATATTTTATATGAATACATAAAGTTCTGTCATGTAGCAATAAATAATATTTATTTATTGTTTCCAATGTCAATAATATAATTACTGGTTTAAAAAAAATCTTAATTTTGTACTCTGAGAGGTGACAGCTTTTATTGTTTATTAAAATAATATTAAATATTTTTTAAATAGAATACTAGTTAGCTGGTTCAAATCCATTGCATTGAATGTACTTTTAATGACAGGGTTTTTTTTCAACTTAGATTCATGGAATCAGAGCTGGACTTGAATGATGAGATTCAAAAAATGCATGTTCTGGCAACAGTCCCTGACCTGTATCAGCATTTGGTAGATGTGAATGCTGTAAAGACTCTTCTTGGTTTACTAAGCCATGATAACACTGGTATCCTTGTACTTTATTCTGCTTGGGAACTATAAAGTATGGTCTTCTTGGAAGGGAGAGGTGTCATTGAGAATTTGAAGAGGGATACATGTAGTCTTACTAACAACAAAGTTGCAGCGAGGTGCAAATGATGCATAAATTTATCACCCTCCCCCACTCCCCCCCCCAAAAAAAACACACAGTGTGCTTTAGGCCAAATAAAAATAGTATGTCATTCTGTGGTTCCAGTCACATATCCTTGAAAAATTGGGTTCAGCCAGTCAGTTGATATTAATATTTAATATTTTTTGTTAACATTTTTATTGTGGTCATGTCCAAATTTTTAAAAAAATATATGCAACCAAATTTCATTTTTAGACCGCAGCCTGGAAGATAAACAGGAGTAATTTGATCTACATGTAGAGTATACTCTTTCTTTCAGAAAAAGTTAAAGTTTAATAACTGTTGAAAACCTTTTTACTTAATATTGAAGAAAGAAAAAGTAAGGAAAAATGGCAACAAAGAGTTAAATGGTTGACAATTTGGAGATAAAATGTTAAGATTGGTCAGGTGACTGGAAACAGAGATATACCGTACATGTAATTTTGTTTGGAGTCCTGACTGATAAGGTGTCTAAAACTCTGGATGATAATGATATCCATGTTGAAATGGTACAAAAACCAAATATCGCTGTCTAACATAAACTTTCCTTTCAATGTAAGTCATAATTTAATAATATTTAATAATTATTAATACTAATGGCGTTACCCAGATGGCATTTCCACAGAGTGGTTCTTCATCCATCTGGGGGACCAATGGCTTAACACCTGTCCAAGGACAGTGTGGTGAAAGAAGACCACCTGTTTTTGTCAGCTCCATTACTTCAATGTTGACTCTTAGCAGATAGCCTGTCACCACTATTACATGTACGTGATACTACCAATCACGCAGACCCATGATGGAGTCTGTGTGGACAGTTTTGAGTATTGAGTGAAAACAAAGAATGCTATGACTGACAACTTTGTGACCTTCCTTGATGGTGTGTAGATATTAGTACAGCTGTGCTGGACTTGTTACAGGAAATGACAGATGTTGATGCACTGGATGAGAGTGAGGAAGGTGCAGCCACACTCATTGACTCATTGGTAAGAACTGTAGATCAGTTCCATTTTGTCAGAAAACCATACTACATGCTAGCTATATTGGAAAACTGAATTAAAAATAAATTATTAAATTAATTTTCTTGTCTTGGATGAATTCAAGAACAATTTACTAATCATTACACATTCAATAATATATTTTAATTAGTAACATTAATTATGTAACTATGAAAATGTAGCAGGTGAGGGAGGCGGAGAGGAAGGGGGGGGGGCAGCATGACCAAGCGGTTTAAAGTGCTAACTCGCAACCTGGAGGTCCCGAGTTTGAGTTCTCTGCCTGCCAGCAACATTCACTTGGTGTGTATATATAGCTTTCTGGCCACCCTCCCTGCCAGTTGAGGTTTTCAGTTTGAAGGGTCATTATTTTAACTACTGGGTGACCAGTAATAAATAATGTATTGCACCTTCGGTAAACTAAGTTACTTAGTTTTTTTAAATGCCTACTCTTACTCAAAATCACAACAAAAACAATATACAATGGTGTTACTGTCCAGCACAAAGCTCACACCACAATATTTTAATCTCAATTTACATGTAGTTCCTCTGCATACTGGCACTGAACTATTCCAGCAGGAATAACAGCATGCTTTCCCAAGTTATAAACTAATTTCTCATATCTTTCATGGTTCCATTTATTACATTATTCACCCAAAAAGAAAACCATATTCACTAGGTTCTTTAAATTTGACCTTTCATCATCAAAAGCATATTCATTTGATTATTTTATAGAAATATTGTGTGCTACAGTGGAAAGATACTGTAATAAAATGCTAGAAAGAGAATTCACAGTTCATTAATTAAAGTAACAAATGAATTGATTGTATTCTTGTGCTCACAGCTTGATGGACAGGTGATTGCACTGCTTGTACAGAACTTAGAGAGGATGGATGAAACAGTGAAAGAGGATGCCGATGGCGTCCACAATACTTTAGGTATATTTATGTGTCAATTTTATCTCTTCAAGTTACAGTTCCATTGTTGAGCAACAAGTAGCACTAGAAATCCAGTTGATGTTCTACAGAAACTGCCTATCTCCAAAATCATGTCTCTTTTAAAAATTTGTCCTGCATACTAAAGATTAAATACTAGGTGTTTTAGAAAACAGTAACTAGATTATGAAACAATAGACTTAGAAAATGCAAATTGTCTTTTTTGAATGAAATGGGACAGTCTAGTCTCTAAAGTCAATGAAAATTTATACAAATCAGTAAATTTGTAGAAAGTGAACTCCTAAATGAAAACATACCCACAAACAGTACAAATGAGTAAATTCATCAATAGCAAGTGCTGGTAAATAGGACACCAAAATTGAGTTATCTTGTCAGTAGCAGGACAAGTTGTTAATATAATAGTTATATTGTTTTGTCTCCAGGCATTATTGAGAATATGATAGAACTAAGAACCACTGTGTGTCAGGTGGCTGGAGATCAAGGTCTGCTGAGCTGGATCCTTCGCAGGTTAAAGGTACAATGTGTGTACTTAGTTAAAATTAACATCAATTATTGATTTGCATTGTTCACAACTCATATCAGTCATCATCATCATCACCTGGTTGAGCTTGCTTGGACCCTCCTGACTCTTTTCCTTCATTTTTTGTGGTCTGAACCATGGCGGTTGGGAGCTCCTCAATAATGCATAGAAGCAGACCAATTTTATTTAAACTACAACAATCAGGGTTCCCATAGTCCTTGAAAATCCTAGAAAGTTCTTGAATTTGAAAACAAAAATTCCAGGCCAGTCAGAAAGTTCTTGAAAATCATTGGAGGTCCTTGAAAATCCTTGAACTGCCATATCTAGCATCAGTAAATTTTTACATTTTGCTTAAAACTTTGATTTAAATAGAAAACAACAAATATGAAAGCCAGCAAGTTCATGCAGACTGAAAAGACAGGAGCTCGATCCCTAAAGCAAATCTGTGTCTTCAAGGATTTGTGATTGGCTGTAAGTTTCAACCAATATAGATCAGGTTAAATTTCCAGTTTTATCCAAGTGGTGCACATTTGCTTGTTAACACACTGATGGTCAATGATTAAACTTGCAATGCTACATGTAGTTATGAGATGCAGAATAACTGGTCTAGCACTGTTTGACGTTTACAGCAAAATATGAAAAACTTTCAAGTTTACATGTAAATTGCTGCACAAGGTCCTTGAATTTCATTTTCAGTATGTATGAGTGAGAACCCTGAACAATGTGTCATTGCTAATTTCTGTCTCTACATGTAACTGCATGTGTGTCTATGTGGTGGATGGGACCAATGTATGTACATGTATAGGACTATCAAAATAAGCCAGCAAGTCTTGAATTTGACCTCTTACTATGTACAAAAGTTAGCTAAAAAGTCTTTTAGAAAGTGCTTCATTGAGGGTTGGAGCTGCCAACATTCTTTCTTGTTCTTAACCCAGGTGCACTAGGAATCAGTGCATGAAAAGGCTTCTCAAACACTAAAATGTTCTCAGGTTGACAAGAATACGGGGATGAGGTTATCATGACCCCCTAAAACCAGTATTACAGCAGTACTGCAATGTATGTTCAGTAGCCATAAGGCCTGGGTTCCCTGTGACTCCCTAAACCTCTTCTGTAACGTAAGTTGTGAGGACAACAGAAGTCAATCCATGGATTTGATGTCAGGGACAGAATTATAGCCAAACAAGACATTGAGCTGGTGCATTACAACTTAAATGCGGCACTGACTAGGAACTAATTGAAGTCTCTTTCTTTTACTGCAGCAAAAACCAGCATATGATGCAAACAAACTGTATGCAAGTGAGATTTTGTCCATACTGCTACAAAATACAGAAGGTGAGCACTGAGCATTTTTGATTGTGATGGTGTTTGAGTAGATCATTTTTTGTGTAAAGAATGTTTATTTTTGGACAGATGCTTAACATTATTGATTTTTTTAGGATGTCAGCTGCAAACGTTTTTAAAAATCTTCTTGATCAATATTTTGTGATTATGTGTCAGTATACATTTAAAGGCTCAGATCTCAACATTTATTTCATTTTCTTTTAATTATGTAACCAGATATGTTGTCATTGTCTGTTAACAAAAGTCTTACAACAAATCTTACAAAAATCATCTTTAGTTAGTAATAGAAATGGAATGTAACATTTGTTAATAATGGAAAATAATCAAATAGTAAAATAATGTGTGAAATTGCACTGCTCTCTCATGGTATTTAATGGTAATTCTGATTAATGATTTGCCTTTTATTTTAGTTACATTATAGTTGTCTGTACAGTTTTAATTTTTTTAATTATTTCCATCTTCAGAATTTATAGAAATAAACATCTTAGTCTCATCCTGAGATACGTTATTTGCATGTTCTTAAATTGTGGCATTTTTCAGCCTCACCATTCTTATAAAAAAAGGTTCATATATGAAAAAGAGTGTGAACTCTTGAACCCCCCACAATTGGAAGGTACATTCTTTGTCTTATTTAAATTAGAAGTCCTCAACTGTACACACAGTTCCTTTAACCTCAGTGTCTTTACCAGAAGCATGTTACTTATTTCTTTTTGAAAAATTATTGAACAAAGAAACTTGGTCTAATGCTTTGGGTGTTTTGTTACTCTCCCAGAAAATAGACAACTGCTTGGCGAACTGAATGGTATTGACACTCTTCTGCAGTGCTTATCGGTGGGTATTGTGGAGTTTAGTGTTTTAAAATTATATGGTCCATGCTTTCGTGAGCAGTGAATTTCAGTATCAATGATAAAGTCCGTGCTGTTTTAATGAAGAAGAATCCTACTC
>JANSTQ010165821.1:0-10471 GCA_026167885.1 Bergia puertoricense
CTGTGCACCTTTTTAAAATCCAAGATCTATGTTTTGCAGTACTTGGAATCAAAAAAATCTATTTGAACACTGCTTACTTGTGGACCAGTACTAAACTGACACTGCATGTCGTTCACTAATCAACATAATCATGAATGTACATAGTGAGGAATAACTTGTACTCCCCCTTAAAGGCAATTCTTTCATTTCTGTAGAGAATTATTGGACAGATATAAGCAATTATTATCCCATTCACATTCATTATCACATTGCTAATAGACATTTTCAGTGTGTATTGTATAGCTCCAGAAGATAATCATACCCTAACATTTGGATATTTCAAGGGGGAGAGGGGGTGGTGTTCTCCAAAGTTCCGGGTTCTTTTTAAAAGAATGCATAGGCTCAAGCTGGAAATTCTAGGGGTGGGGGGTACCAACTAATATTTCTTTCAGAAGTGTTGTGGGTATGGATATCTTCTTACTGCATATTGCCAGCAAGCTCTTACCATTTTGCAGGTAAAGTATGTTCATTAAATTGTTATTGTATGGCAAGTTTTGGTATTCACTAAATTGATAGATCTCCAGTTAATTGGAATCAGTAAAATATCATGATCCATCAATTCATTGCTGACTCCTAATTTGGTTACTTCTACTTACACCCAAAACACTTGCTTATTTTGTCCAAATGGATTGGTAGCTGGTGGGCTTGATGTATGACGAGATGCAAGGGAGGAAAAGTCATCCCCCTGACTAGGTTGTGTTGACCAAGGAGAAGCCTGCATGGTGGTTCCTGCCGGTGCAGCAGCTGGTTTTGCTGAGGTGCTTGGCAGCTGCTTGGTTAAATCTTTAGTCCATGCACTGGAAAGTGCATCAAGTTGTACTGCTGTTTCACTAAATGGATTTGTAGTTGTTAAAAGACCCTGATTTCCTCCTGTCCCGTTAGGAACTGTCTTTGTATCTGCCTGGACTGTAGCCAGCCAGTTCTCAGCATCTGACACTTTTCGTGTGAGTGACTGATGGCCTCCCGTTGCCCAAACATTCCCCTGTGCTGCTACAGGTTGCAATGGCATGCCAAATGGCTGCCATGAGTTGGCCACATTCTGACTGGCAGGGTTTGCTATCTGTGTTGGCTGCGGTGCACCAAAAGCATTGAAAACTTGTGGTAGCTGTGTTGAGGCTGGCATTGGCTGTTGTACTGGTACTCGCTGCGGTCCAGGTGTTCGATCAAATGTTGGTGCATTTGTGGTACTAGATGTCACAGTTCCTGAACTCTGGATAAGTGCATCAACTGTTGGAGGTAATTGTGGTACAGGTGACATAATCTCTTCAGTTAGAGTCTCATAACCTCCTCCTTCCTTCAGGGGTGTGAACGACAGAGGATTAGAGCGATATCTTAAAGACATGTGTCTTGTAAATGGAGAAGGGTTAAATGCCTGGGGCCTCGGCCTTGCAGCTGATGGGGGTGGTTTGAGAACTGGTTGTGCAGTGGGGGCACTCATTTGGATTGCAGTAGAGTTTACAGGTTGTTGTGGTGATGCAGTTGTACCACTGCCAGGTGAAGCAGTCATGGTTGGACTGTTCAATGCAACAGGACTAGATGGTGTGGCAGTGGCAACTGCTGGCTGAACTGGAGCAGTGGACCTGGCCTGTGCTGCCAGCTGGGCCTGGGTCTGAGGCTGCGGTGGATCCGTGGTTGGGGTGGTGGTTGATCCATTCACAACAGGGGCACCAGCTGTTTCTGTTTGTGTCTTGCCCTAAACATTCAAACAAAAAGGAATTACATCAAAACAAAACCACATTTCCTTATTGTATTTTTTTTCCAAAACAGGAACATTCAGGACAATAATTTGCTGAGACAAGTCGAACCAAGCCCTCCAAGTTTAGATATAATATGGCCAAACAAAATTATACCAGTATCTGTGGTTCTGGTCACCTAACCGACCCTAACTTGCTGACCCTATAACGTTTTATAGTGATTTTTCCTTACTTTTTCTTTCTTTGAGTCAAAAGGCTTTCAAAAACTCAGCACCAGACAGGTTTCAATGGTTATTAAATGGCAACATTTTCTGAAAGATCGAGTATACTCAGTGTGCAGATCAAATTACTCCAGGCTTGTCTTCCAGAATGTGACATAAAAATAAATAGTGTTACTGTTTTTAATTTGGTCATGATCACAATAAAATGTTAACAAAAAATAAAATAATGCCGACTGAACAACCCTAACTTTTCAAGGAAATGTGACAGGAACCACAGACATTACTTTATTTGGCCCATTATAAATAATAATAATAACTTATTTGTAGTATTTCCATAATAAAGTTAATAGCTCTTCATTTACATTATTTTTAACCACAGATAATACATTGAATAAAATATTTTAATTATTTGTTTACAAAATTGATTTAAAAACTAAAAAGCAAATAAACTCCCCTTGATCCCAAAACAAAGCACACACATTCAAAACTTCTCCCCTCATCTCCCCTTGCACCTGATAAAATAACATGAATTTTAATGAGAAAAAACTATCATTACATGCTCATCCTACTAAAAAGTAAACATTTTGGCATTTATGTAGAATATATTATATTATTAGTATTAACCAAAAAGGTGAATAGCCTTTTTTGTGCATTCTGATTGGTTCATCAAACACCGAATATCCTGTGCTATTAACTTTGGTCACCCATGCATGAAACGAGCATGTGCACGAGATGGATGTGCGTAAGACTGAGGCTTTTTTTTGGTCCACTTTTTTTGTTGCAAAAAATGGAAAATAAATTATTTTTAAAAGTGCTATTCACCTGTTTGTTTAATACTAAAACAATTATCCCCCTCAGTGTTGGTGCCTAGCAATAGATATTTACCTTGGCACATTCGTGCCTCAGTAAATATCTACCACTAGTCACCTCCACTACAGGGGATATTTGTTAATTATTATTATAATTATATTATGTATATTTAATACCATGGATGACAAATTACTCCTCAATCTGATGCAAAATTATACTGTGAAATTATAATTTCACATGTAAAATTCACAAAATTGCCACGGTAATGGTTTCAAAATGATGTCCAGGTTTAAGAAAATTAGTGAGGAAGAAGTAATGGCATTTAAAAATGCTGCCAAACCCTTAAACACAAGAAAATGCACAAGTAATTGGCTAGGAGTTTTGAGTATTGGTGCAAAGAGAATGGCAAGAAAAAAATCCCTAAGAACTATCCTCCTGTCACCTTAGATTAATAATTGTTGGAACAGTTTTTTGTGTTCCTACGTAAACAAGATGGGACCAACAATGATTGTTAGCCCAATTTGTCTCCTGTGATATTAAAATGCAATCAAATGTTAACTTGTGAAATTAGTAAACAATCCCATATATGTATGTAATATATGTATGTAGCTTCTGTTACAAGCACACAGTGATATTGAACTTACGGCTGTTGCTTCAGCTTCCTTCTGTTTCTGAGCCTGGTGTTGCTGTTGCAGAGCCTGGGCTTTCTGTTTCCTCTGCAGACAAGCAGTGAATGCACAACCAACTGCATGACTCAATCGCTCCCCCTAAGGCCATCACAAACAGTTAAAAGTTCAGTATACATACAAGTTATCATCTTATATCTGAGTTGAGAGGCAAAGCCCACAGCAAGGCCATGTAGCTCAAAAAAATCATAAATCATATTAAATAATATAATAATATAAAAATAATTAATATGGAGCTTCCTGTGATTTCATTTGACTTTTTGAGCTGGCTGGTTTCAGTTACTATAACAACATGCTTTTTGTTTGGTTGGGATATAAAACAATTAAACCTCTTTGTAGCTCAGTGATCTATGGAATGATATTCTGCTCTTGGTTGAGAGATGATGCTCCTCCAAACTTCATACTTTAGATACCCATGAAGCCTTGTTTCTGGGGATATTGGTTAATTTTTCTAACCATGTTTCAGCTGTGAGCAGATAATTGTTCCATTGACCATATCCTTTAAGGATTTATTTACTAAATATTTACTAGTATATAATTTATAATTGTTAGTTATAGTAAAGGGGTGTTAGATCTGTGACTTTCTAGTAGATAATTATTCAATATAAAAGCAAAACTACTTACAGTGTCCCGTATAGCCAGGAAGCAATGGCACATCCATCGTCGAGTTGTCCCCTCTCGACAGATATAAGAGAACACCCTGTCATTACTGGGGTCAGGTGTGCAGAAAGACACCTTCTCAATTGTCTGATCTACTATCAAGGACTGCAAGTAAAAACAGAACACAGTTAAGACAAAGTCATTTTTTAAAAAGGGTAGATGTAATTTTCAGGCACAGGGAAAAGTTAAAAAAAATTAATCTAGTGTTGACACTAAATCAGTGAGTAAAATTAGTCACTAATCACTGATTGTTGGAAAATGCATGTTTACATTTAAAAAACACTTAAATAATACTTATAATTAAAAAATTATGTCATTAACCTGCTCAGCCTAAATTACAAAACACGATTGATAACTTGACGTCAGTTGCAAAACATTACTGTCTTCTTACTTGTCTTGCTGTGATCCAAACATTCTGTTATCAAAAATACCATGATAAAACATTACATGGATTGATCACAATAAGAGCTTCTTATAAAACTTTATAATTAGTAAATACTGCAACATTTGACCACTTTAAATTTGCTTCATTACACATGACAGCCTTGTACCAAAACTAACTGCATCAATTTATAAAATTTATGTCAATAAGCAAAACTTACCAACTGAAGATTTTTTAAATAAATAGCTTGGAAAGAATCCTTGAAGACAATCAAGGGTTTCAAAACAAGGTGTCGCACATCGAAGTGATTGTTACTGGCCTACTTTCTTACACCTAGTTTCATCACAGTTGCTCAGACTCCAGTTACATAGCAGTTACATCAATAAACCTTCAACTCCTACTCCACTTGTTCCAATTCTCACTAATTCGTCTTTTTGAAACCCCTGATAATTTGTTGCAAGCCATACTGAAGCTGTCAATTTTCCCCCACCCTCTCTAGATATTTATGTCAATTACTAACTGTGATGATTCTTTTTTATTAATCCTTGATCAACTTGATTAAAATAGAAATAAAAAAAACAAGCAGGCTGAAGAAAGCATTCAGATTCTTCTACAGATCTGTACTGGTGTTCTCTAAACCTTTTTGCTCAACAAAAAATTGATGGCTGACTGCACAGTTGCTGACATCCAAAAACAGCCAATTCCATTTGTTAACTCAATAATCCACACTTTCTCTATATTATTGGAAATAACATGCCAGGGGATGTGCTCAAGATCTTCATTCCAATATAAGATTATTTATTGTAGTTCTTGAATGTGAGCAATACTTGAGATGTTTTTATTAGGAGCTCCTCAGAGATGACTGGACTTAAGAACATAGTATTAATAAAAGTAAAAAGAGAAAAGGAGAGAGATCGAACATTCTTATCTCAGTTACTTCCTAATAGGTGTTTGTAAATACTAATTAAAATATAGTCATTTAGTGAGTCTGAGAGCTGGTTTTATCATTTACTCTTAAAAGTAAAGTAATGTAAAGTAATGTAAAGTAGCCCTTATTTAACATCGGTATTTCTGTCAGCTCCCAGAGCTGGTATCAATGGAAGCCGACGGTGCACCCTTTACCCCCCCCTTCCTCTGTTAGTGCTCCATTTTATGGGTATACCTCCAGCTCCGAAGGCACACTAACCAACTGAGCTATGCCTGCTCCTTACTTTTATTCTCACAAGTTTTGATTGATTTACAAGGTCATTTTTAAACATCTCTGGAAAGTGTGCCTCCACTATTGTCACATTTAAATATTATGAATGTTCACCAACAAAATGGACTGCGAGCATGACAATGCACTTGCAACAAAAAAACAGTATGAAATCATTGAAATCATCATGAAAATCATTTCAGGCAGTATTATTTGTAGTCTCCCTCGCAGCCGTTCTTTCAGCTCGTCACGCAATGCTTTCTCCCTGATATTATTTGAGGTGATGCAGTGGTAACTCATGATAGCCCGTCAAAAAAGGATTTTTTTATGTGAATGATATATCCTTCATACTGTAAAAGTTGTGGTCTTTAGATACAAATAATATTAGACGTTTCTCAAGGAGACGTAAAGTGCACTTGTTAAAGTCTTGTATCTATTAATAGTAAGGACAATAATTATTGAAGACACAAGGTCAAAAACAATGCATTCCAAGTGACTTGAATTTTCAATTCTCTGATACACATGCTATATAACAGTAATAAAACAAATAAGCTTTCATTAGAAAAATCAACAAGTCAATAAATATATCAGATAATTCAACAATTTCAACAGCAATTTGCTAAATCAATTTATTTTTGAAGTACATGTATATCATGTAATATTGGCATTTAGATGATTGTAACAATATTTTGGCATAAAGATCTGAGTTTGTGTTCATTTGCAGTGTTTCAAGATGGCAAAAATTTTGATTATATCTGGTATAATCATGATTCACTCTGGCTAGTACAGCACAGATATCCTGCAAACAGCATGAAGAGATAGGGATTGCAACCTTTATGGACATTAGTTTTTTAAAGTTCAATATAATGGCTACTTAAGGATGTCTTGTCCTATTTTGGTTAATCCTCACTAAACCTCTAAAAACTAACAAGAAGCTTCCAGTAATTTTGTTTTATCTGAACACTCAACTCCCATCTCAAATACTGGTGAGCTGGGTACACACACTCTAGGTATCGTTCACTTCATATTGATCAATCAGTTTTATAATACTACAAAAAGCCAAAACATGAAATTAAGTATATATTACTGACACCCAGATGAGTGCATTTCATATTTTAAAATATCTGAATACAAACAAGTAAAAAATTTAATGGTTTACTTAAGACTAGTATTAATAATAAAAAAATATGTTTAGTATGCATTTAAAATATATCATTCATTCGTAAAAAATATGTATCACAAATTTCTTCCAAATTTGTAAAATCAATTGTTTTAAAATACTGAAAGACATGCCTTTTAAAATCACATGTTCTGTTATTTCTAGTTTTTATTTGTTTTTAAGAATATGTTTTTTTTTTCAAAATTCCCCTTTTAAAACAATCCAACTTTCTAAAGAAAAATCAAATACTTAACTTGGTAGCTTGTTGTGAAGAAATGTTGGTGGCAAAGAAAAGTCTTGATTGATGAAATTAATAACTAAAGGCCTTTTTACTTCGTGAACACAACACAGGTCAAGTATACTTGTATATGTGAGGATGGCTTATAACTATGGAAATGTAATCCGTCCAGAATACTTAGAACTCCTACATCTAAATCTTCATCAGTTTCTCTTTCCTATTTGCATTATCCTCTTCTCTTATAATTCTATTTTGTCCCTTTCTCCAGAGGATAACGTGTACATTAGTTGAAATCACAATCACTGCAAAGTTTTTTCAGCTGTAAAAGCACACTATATTTCAAAGAACTCGAGTTCAAAAAAAAAATGCAAATTTTGAAAATTACCTTTGCTTGCCAAAAGAAAGCAAACATAGCTGGAGTGTATGTTCCATTATGATTAACGAGATAGAAAGTCTTTCGACTTATATTTCGTTATTAGCCAAGGAACTTACTCAATATTTTTTCAAGATATTACTGGTATTCAGCTAGTACTCCTAGTCAGAATATACTATATGTATAACAATGAACGCACACAGTCACGAGTTTTCAAAGTCAAAAGCATATAATTTGGATCTAATTTAAAACAACGCGAAGGGGGCACAAGTAAACGACATGTAGAATAAAGCTATTACCACTACATGTTTTGCACTATTCGATGTTTGTTTAGGCTTTCAATGAATAACAACACTGTCTAGTGTAAAACTAAAAACCTGTGCATTCGTCTGGAAAAGCCGGTGAACAACGTGCTATCACGAATTCATCAAATAATACGTGGAGAGATTAGTTTTTGTTGTTCAGTTCATGACACTGTGCATAAAGGATGGTTTTAAGTTTAACTTTTTGGGGTTTAAAGCACACATTTGACCCAAAACAGCTTATCATGACTAAGTGCTGTCTTTCTGTTGCAAACAGTAACAGATACTAACCGAGATATTCCAAATGAGATGGAAAGGCGCGATAGTTTATGTCGATTAGAAAATCAGAAACTTGTCTTGATCAGTTGATGAACACAGTCCCAACAACTTCTGACAGTCACAAGATGCTTACCTTTGTCTCGTCATCGACAAGTCGAATACAATCAGCTGTTACAAGAAGAGTCATTCGTTTTTTCTTTGCAGAGGAAGTCTGAGGAAATATAAGCAAAACATTTATAATTAACTTGCACAGTTTTGAAGCATATGTACTGGACCAGGCCTAGACAACGCTCTAATAGCTGGAGTATTCAATTTCGTGCATAAAAAGTTTTACGCCACGTCTCTGATCAGTGTTGCTAGATTTCGTAAACTTAGTCGTAAATATTTGAGAAATTAGTCTACTTTCTAAATGAAACGAAGGATAACTGTCTTACCTCTTTTAATCGCCGGAAGGCTTCTGCACAAACTTGTGTTCCGCGCGATTCGGTAACTTCTATACAGCCAACATACTGTCGTGCAAGAATAAAACAATCTCAGTCTAAATCCTTTTTACGAGCGTTTAAGTCTATCCCAAACAAGCTAATCTGATAAATATTTCTTCAATCACTTGTTTCCTAAAACTATACATCAAACACTGAGGCACAGAGAATACAAATGGAAATCGATGACTATACCTTCACAGGAAAATTAACGCCTCCATTTCTAACTTTGTAACTATCGTTCTCCCACACTTGAGGACGGCAGCTCTCTGGAATACGGCGTTGAGAGCTTCGTAAACTAAGGCTACGCCGTAACTTCTTCATTTCAAAGATATATATTTAGAATTTGATTAAAAATCGGACGAGATTTACAAGCCAAAAGCAAGCTACCTTACAAAACCCTCGGAATGTATTTTGTCATTACGAGAAGCCCGATTTCATTAATGCAACCACACCACGCATGCGTAAACTCACCGCAGCAATAAAAACCGGAAGTGGATGTGCTTTCTGGAAAAGGCACAAATGGCGATGTTTCCCGGACCCCCACGCTCACAACAATTCTGTAGATTTAAAGGGAGGAAACAAAACAGTAAGATCATCTAGTTTTCCTGTTGGACATATTCGCCGATACAAAATCAGTCATGGATGCACTTCAAGTCAGACAAGTTCAAGGTTGCCGGAAGTTGGAAAGGGCAGTCACCCAACGTCGTCAGCATTTTCTGAGTACCAACCAAATTCGAAAACTTGGATATCTTGATGTCACTTTACTAATTTTTGGAAAGAAGACAACTGATCGACACCATCAAAGCAGTATCAAATGATTGCAATCAAAGGAAAGCTCTGCTTAAAACTATAATTTCAAATGACTAATTTTGCTGTTCAACAACATAGGCGCACACATCACATACATTCCGTAAACAATCGGTTTTAGGCGTTTATGACCGTTTTTCATTAGTATAAGTCAATGTTTGAACCTGTTGCAGTGTCTCTCGTGTGCCAAGCCGGGTGTGGTTCTGCTGTTGCCACCCAGTTTGAGCACAGATGGCGTCGGCATATTTGGTAGTTTTAAGTAAATACTTTAACATTTTTAATACTTATGTCGACACGAACTTGCCTACTCTTATCACATTATATATTTCAAGGCTTTGCAACATAATTATCACATGACTTAACTCATCCTTTTATATACTTTTATCCTCCTGCCAGATTTTAACGACACGTTATTTAAGTTATTATTATTATTATTATTATTATTCAAGATCCAATTTTTCTCTTAAGCCCCCCTCCTCTCCCCAGAAGGGCTGACAGAAGCTAAATAAGCACCCCCTCCAGTGGTTTAACAGAGCTTTTACGGTACACACATCACACAGTACAACAGTACAAATTAAACATACGGATAAACCCCTTAAATTGCCAAGGAAAATATTCTGTACGAGGACCGATAGACACCTTTTAAACAATACATCCATGCAAGGTTTAGCCGCTTAGCACTAATAAACAATATAGTGAGATTAAATGTGGCAAGTTGGAGTGCTGTAAAATAACAAAGAAAACGGAAGTGCTGTACAATTCCAAAATAGTCACCCCCGACCAGTTCACATATTGCCTTGTAGCTCAGTTGGTAAAGCAACAATAATCTGTTTCGGAGGTCATGGGTTTGTATCCTGTCAAGACCCATTCTTTCCTTTCTAACTGTGTAGCACTTCAACTGACCGCATTCAAATCACTTCACCCATGCCATACAGCTGACTAAACTTTGCATGAGAAGTTTCTGATTTATCACACGGGGGGGACTGTAGATTTTCAGTTTGTGACTGTCAGTTTTCAATCACCCCCCCCCCCCAAAAAAAAGTTATTACTACATGTATAAAAAACAGCATTCAATGGAACATTTCATTGCAAGTTAATTTTAAAATATCTGTTTCTTAAAATTCACTGTCTGATTTGGAAACAA
>JANSTQ010165832.1:0-10470 GCA_026167885.1 Bergia puertoricense
CAGTACATGTACACTGTAGATCCTCAGGGATTGGGAGGGGGAACAGTATATGTACACTGTAGATCCTCAGGGATTGGGAGGGGGAACAGTACATGTACACTGTAGATCCTCGGGATTGGAAGGGGGTACAGTACATATACACTGTAGATCCTCAGGGATTAGGAGAGAGGTACACATGTACTCAGTGAAGTTATGTACCTGGGGAAGGTTCTCTTTCAACTTTTCTTACCCTTGATACATGTACTGTATATTATTTTTGACCAAAATGGAACTCATTTTAACAGGGAAGAGCCACTTTGTGGAACTATTAAGAAAGCAATAATAACAATTATAGTAATAGTACTAATGATAAGAATTATTTTAATCAGTGGCGTAACAAGGGATGTGAGTATTTGTAAGCCAGTGAGAGAAATGTGGAGTGCCATAGGCATGAGCTGCCAGGGGGGTCTGGGGGCATGCTGCTCTGAAAAAATATTTAAAATAGAGGAATTCTGAAGTTACATTTCCTCCAGTTTGAGAGAAGTTTGGGGCTTTTTGATAATCGTAAAAAATGGTTGCCAAAACCATTTGTAGGCCCAGGCCTACAGGCCTTGAGGCTGGCTACACCACCGTTATTATTATTACTATTATTATTGTTGTTGCTGTTATTATTGTATTTATTATTACGGTATTTTAATTTGAAGGCTCATAAAAGAAATAGTAGCCGTTTTACATACAGGTCTACAATTATAGAAAATTGTGCCCCATTCATATACTGATGTTCCTACTGATATTAGAAGACAAAACCCTGTGTTTTACATGTACTTAGTTGTTTAGAGGCTAATCAATGTAGGGTTTTCTTTTCTTTTAAGTTTTAGACACTGCACTTTGTTCACAGAAAAAATTCTGAGCTTCCAGCTGTGCTATAGCCTTGTTCACAGTGATTGAACAGGTCGCATGACTTGTGACCTGGTCAGTCTGTTCGAGATAAAACCCTGATTTTGATAGAATGTTACAATATCCAGGGCTCGACATCAAGCATTGTAGGTCACTGGCCCATTAGGTAAAATTCAAAACTTACTGGCTCAGCATGAAAGTGCATTGGCTGATGTGAAAAGTTTTGGGTCTGTGCAGTCTCACCCTGGTTGATTGACACTGTCAGGTATATGATTACCCTAATGTTGACTGAGGTTTTACATGTATGTCTTGTTAATCAAAAAATTGACCAGATATTTTCTCATTGATAGTATCCATAAAGTGATTTTTAAAAGAGTTGCGGGCCCCATCAGGTCACCACGTTTCAAAAATTACTGGCCCATACTGGCCCAAAGGGGGAAAAGGTGTCTTGGGGCCACTGGGCCAACATTGATGTCAAGCCCTCATTATAAATTATTATTATCAATAACTACAGTATGACTGTTTTGTTGTTATGATATAGTTGTAAAAGTTTCAGAATTGTCATTGTCTTTTTGTGTTCTGACCATTACAGATTCTCAGTGCAAAGATACAGTTATTTCACCTCCAAAGAAGCAATCAAGATTAAGGAGAGTTTCTGACAATGAAGATGAAAGAGAAACAAAAGATCAAGATGAAAATGCAAATGAGGTTCAGGACAGTAGCACTGATGAACTTGAGCAATCACCAAGGAAAAAGAAACGGAGAATAGCAGCATCAGATGAATCTTCTGAAGATGAGGTCGATAAGAACTCAAATTATAACCACAATTCACATCACAATAGCTTGGAGATTTTGAAATCCATAAAATCAAGAAAACCAGATATGGATACTGAAATAATCAATGAAAAAACTGATGAAAAAGAAAGAATAAAATCAAAGTTGAAAAAGCATTTAAAGGAAGATAGTATAGAAAGCTCTGGTAAGGAATCTGTACCATATAATCTTTTGCCATCAAAGAGGAAAGAACTTAACAGCAACAGTTTGGAGGAAAGTGATCATAAAGGATGTTTGGAGAAATCTCAACGGAAGAGAAAGGCTTTGGCTAAGAAATCTATAAGAAAAGAATTAAACTCTGAGAAGTCTAATAGGAGAAAACGTTCTAGAGAAAAGTCTATACAGGATTCAGGAGATGAATCAGATGGACCATTTGATGACAAAAACAAACACAAAGGAAAGAAATTTCATGAGAGCTCAGAGGAGGAATTTTCTATAGAAGAAGTGAAGGATTCTGACAAGCAAAATGGCAGTAGGGAAAGTGACAACAAAAAGAAACACAATGAGAAGGTGTTGCCAAGAGCAAAGGCTAATGTTTCTGATGACAGTTCTGATGACGATTATCCTGTGGCAAGATTGAAGGCGAAGGCTGAGGAGTCTGACAAAGAAGAGGTCAGAGAGAACTCTGACTTTAAATTGAACCTCAGCCGGGATTCTAACTTAGATAACACTACTTCAGCAGACAGTGATGACAGTTCAGGAGATGAGATAAGCAAGACTCTGCCAAAGCAGAAGAAAGAGTCTGAAAGCTCTTCTGAAGAACAGAAAATGATAAAAAAAAAATCAAAGAACAGCAAAAAGGCAAATAAGAGGAAGGTGAGTGTTAACTGATGTGCCTGTGTTTCATGTCTCTAAATTCTGAGCATGATTGTTGCAATGTACAGCACTGACAGCAGTTAGTTGGCATGTAAAAAACTGAAAGAACTGTCCTTTTGGCCAGTAACAATGCAGTTACAAGAAAGAACAAAATTCCTAGGGAGGGAGGGTGGAGGAAAATATTTTGCTTTTGCTGTTGCTGCATTATGCTTGCAATTTGCCAGAATAGGCAAGAATTCAACAATTAACTCTTTTCTTTTCTTATTCGGCCATAGATCTAGCAGGCAGTCTTACACCCCAAATGTCACATTCATAACTTAGGTGGACGTTGATCTTGTTGATCTACATGTAGACACAAGTGAGGATATGTTGCAACTACAGTGTAGGCAGTCGCAAGTATATCCTTATGCCAGTATTATATAAAATTATAATTCAACAATAATTTTCATTGTAAAAATGCACGATGCTATTGGTCAGAATCGATCACGTGATGCACACTGGCAGGGACAATATTTTTCAGTACAGCAGGGTCAATATCTGCAACTGCTGGCAAGCAATTAAAATTGTTTTATGTTTGGTTGTTATTGCTGTATAATGGCTGAAAACTCAGCTTCTAGGTTGGGAACAGTGACAAGGGAAAAGAAGACAAAGCTAGTTAATAATTCAATTCAAAGAAGTCAACAAATTTTGCCTTTTTGTTTCATTGCATTAATCACACGTACTTTGCCATTCCAAATTAGAAAATTATTGTTGAATCCTAAAATAAATAAACCCCCTCTGTGCTATTTTTGTATCAAGCTATACAGGCCCTCGTTTGAAAAAGTGTCCTCCAAGTTTCACATTTGCCCTTGGCTATTGGTAGATATATAACATCTCTTATTAGTTTAAGTACATATATTGTTGAGCATTATAATGTATCAGGCTGTAGATCACTCAGTTTTTTGGTGTTACCTCTTACAGAAAATAAAATCATCTGAAAATGCTCGGAGGCCATCAGTTGAAGCAGAGGACAGTGCCAAACTAAGAAATCTCAAAAAGTATGTCCGGGCTTGTGGAATGCATGTTCAGAAATATGCCACACTGTTTGAAGGTTGTCTCTCCATGGCAGCAAAGGAAAGGAGGCTTGAAAGCTACATTCGAGAAGAGACAGAAATAGAAGGTTCAGTATTTTTAATTGATAAGGTTCATACATTTAGGATAGATATTTATCATATACTGTAAACTTGTGAATATAAGCCCATGGGCTTATACATGTACATATAACTTTCAAATCACTTTTAATGGACTGATAATCGGAGTGAGTGTATGTTCATGGTGGGTTTTTATTCAAGTGAATGCTTATTCTGTGAGATAAATATGCATTTCAAAATTCAATGGTCTTATGACTGTATGGATTTTTGCATCTCTTTCTCATCACTTTATAATGAAAGTACATATAGACACCCGATAACATGTTAAGTGGACACCTTAATTGTCATCAATTAGTCTAAAATACTGGCAATAATCTTCAGTTGTTAACTCTATTTACACAAAAAATACAGCTGTAAAGTTACATTGGTTTACAACCCCATCCAAATATGCGCCCATGGGCTTATATATAATTTTTTTGTGGAGGGGGGAGGGGATGGCTTGTAATGTGAAGGAGTTTTGCTTCTCAGTTTTGGTGGCTTGTATTTGGAGGGATTTGTGTTCAGAAGTATATGGTATGGCAAGAATGATTATTAGTGTTATCTTACACACTTATTGATGTAAACCCAGAGGGGGGGGCTGTAGGTGGAGATTTGCCAAAGCTTTTTAAAGATTTTTCAAATTCCAGGGGGTAGGCATGTTATTTTGGTTAAATCTAGTGAAAAGTTTCCATCTCCAGTGAATGAATTCAAACCATGGGACCATGATTAAAGATAAGGAAAAATGTCAAATCCCCACCTACATATATCTCCTCCCTTGCTTTGGGGTTACCTTGTTAGATGCATTATACATGTATGTATGACTGGTTTGTGGACACACACAGGATTTGTTGTCACTTCCATCACATGAGAGAGAGAGAACTATTCTGGACAGATGGATTGTTAAGTATCCAACTTGATTCACAGTTGAAATAGTCCAACAGTCAAAACAGAACAATCATGTTTATTGCTACAGGGAGAATAACTCTTGAGAAGTGCAAGAAAGCTCGAGCAGCTCGAGAGGAAGCAAAAGAGCTAGCAGAACTGGACACTACAAACATCATCACATATGGTACATGTACCTTAATGAGTATTTTTTAGTTTTACTAGAAACACATTTTCTTACAGGTCTGTACCTACCTACCCCTCCCTAACTGTAACTGTAACACTAATTTACCTGAAGGAAAAATGTTCTGCAGGCCTGTACCTGCCTACCCCTCCCCTCTAACTCTAACACTAATTTACCTGGAGGAACAAGTGTCAATGGTACAGGCCTGTACCCACCTACCCCTCCCCTATATTTAACTCTATAACACTAATTCACCTTGAGGAGCAAGTGTTCTACAGGCCTGTACCCACCAACCCCTCCCCTGTAACTCTAACACTAACTTACCTGAAGGAACGAGTGTTCTACAGGCCTGTACCCACCTACCCCTCCCCTGTAACTCTAACACTAACTTACCTGAAGGAACAAGTGTTCTACAGGCCTGTACCCACCAACCCCTCCCCTGTAACTCTAACACTAACTTACCTGAAGGAACAAGTGTTCTACAGGCCTGTACCCACCTACCCCTCCCCTGTAATTCTAACACTAATTTACCTTGAGGAACAAGTTCTACAGGCCTGTACCCACCTACCCCTACCCTGCAACTCTAACACTATTCTACCTGAAGGAACAAATGTTCTGCAGGCCTGTACCCACCAACCCCTACCCTGCAACTCTAACACTATTCTACCTGAAGGAACAAATGTTCTGCAGGCCTGTACCCACCTACCCCTACCCTGTAACTCTAACACTAATTTACCTGAAGGACACCTCAATCCCGGCAAATTGCTCACTCATTTACTTTGAAAAGCATCTCTCAAATATGGACACGGCTCTGTCCCTTCGGTGTACATTTTAAGAGGTTCTGCTACTTCAGCTGTACTTAACTCTATCTTTACTACTTTTTAACTGGATCCAGTGGTATTGACACCTATATTTGTTATTTTGTTAATGTTAGACAATGGGAGACGCCCACGGAGGGCATGTCAGTCGTGGTATTCAGACAATGTTTCAAAGCGGAGCCCAACTCCACCTGTAAATGATGACAAGGCGATATTTGGCCGACTGAAAGAGATTGTGGACAGTGATTCTGACTCTGGTGATGCGAAGGAGACCGACGAGAGGGCACAGAGTGGGGTTGGTCAGGACAGTTCTGATGAAGAAATGGACATTGTTCCCAAACATAAGCAAAGAGTGCTTGATAGCAGTTCTGAAGACGAGGACTAGTTTAAAGTTAACTCAGGCACGGACCAAGGGGAATGATTGAAATATTAAATTCCACTCTCCTTCTAGAAACTGTTTGAAAATCGATTCTCAGACATTTATGCGTTTTAACGTTTTCGAGATTCATTAACAGATGTACTAGTACGTTAATGTGGAAAAATGTAAAGTAATGATTTTTAGCTAAGGCTACGTTCAAACGTTATCGGACGAATTTTCGACCAACTGAAAAGTCTGACCGGGCATTTTGTTCACTCGGAACCGTCGAGTATTTCACGGAACTGGCGAACCAGTTTGAATTTCCGGTACCATCTGAATGTAGCCTTAGGCTACCGGACGAATTTTCATCCGGTTAAAAGTTCGTGCATTTAGGGGTTCCCTTCACACGGAACCACGCTAACCGTATGAAATTGATTGAGACGCCTAGCCGTTCAAAAATTCGGCCTCCAAAATCGACGAATTTTTAGCCGGTACGGTCGAAAATATGACCGGCGCGTTGTGAACGCCTTGAGCGTCGAAATTTTTGTATGGTTAGCGTGGTTCCGTGTGAACGGAACTGCTAAACGCACGAATTTTTAACCGGTTAGAAATTCGTCCGGTACCGTGTGAACGTAGCAGGTTTTAAAACCACTGACAAAAGTTAAAATTCAACCTGGCTCATCAGTTCAGTGTGAACAGAACAAAAATATATATTGAACGGTGTGCACAAAATATCAGTTGGTCGAAAATTCGTCCGATACCGTGTGAACGTAGCCTAAGAGACCCGTTTAATCCGTCCAGGATACGCTTCCAATTTACACCGAAATACAGCTCAAATATATTATCATAATTGGTCCGACCAAGCATTGACAGTGTGTCGGATAAGCTTCCGGCATGACAAGTTTAGTTTGACGTTGTATTACATTTAAAGAGATACCTATTATATTAGAATAAAAATGAACTGCGGTGCTTATACAGCGTTTTTTCGTACGTCTCAAAGCACTTACCGTCGCTACTTTTTCTTTTTGACCTGCAAAGTCTGTATCGTATTATGTTAGGGGTCGTCCATTTTTTCAGCATTTTAACGAGCATACAAAACGTACTTTGGGGTTTGGGGTTTGGGGTTTGGGGGGGGGGGAGGTTCAAAGGCCATGTACTCTTTTCTAAAATGTTAAAATTAAAAATGGCGATAATAATTCAGCAGCATCGACTTTACAATCCTGTTTGAGCAGGACCCATACACAACGCTTGCAGTGCATCGACCGGTTGTGGATGTTTTGTGTTTGTCAAGAACTCCGAGTAATGATGATAACAGGCACAACATGTGAGATGACGTAACAAATAATGCAGGCCCATAGGCAGGGGGGGTCATCCGAACCCCCCCCCCTCCCCCGCTCGCCAATGAGGTCCGCTTAGTATTTTATTTTGGATACTAAACTATAAAAGGCTGCTTATAAACATGTTCTGAAAGCCTCTAATTTGACTCTGTAAAACTCTCAAAAGACAAGAAAAGCCATTTCAAAGAACCTTTATTTCAAAATTTTACGGGAAAGAATGGCCCCGGAGCCCCCCTAAAAGCTCACGCTTCAGCGCTATACTAGGAAACAGTCCGTTTAAACTCTAAACGAACGCCCCCCCTCCCCCAGAAAAAAAGCTGCCTACGGGCCTGTAATGTCTGCTTTGCTGTCCTATGTGCCCCGTACCGACATACGTCTGTTTTCAACCTTGTACTCGGGGTCTTCGTGGTGTTAATATGGCGCACTTGTATGCATACGGTACCAGATTACCTCTTTCTTGCTTTTTGGATCGCGTGCGCAGTTGAATAAGGCCAATACATCTGAGTTCACTGTTGGCCAAACAAATGTGTCGTTAGCACCTTCAGTTAGAAATCTTGGCGTGTGATTTGATCCAAACTTCAACATGTCAAATCACATAAATAAGACTTGCCAAGCAGCTATCTATCATTTGCATAATATCAATTGCATCAGAAAGTTTCTAAAACATGACGATAAAAAATCTGTAGTGCAGGCAGTAATAATGTTTAGGGTAGACTACTGTAACAGCCTCCTGTATGGCGTTTCAGCTAAAACACCTGTCAAAGTTACAACCGCTACAAAATGCAGCAGCTCGTCTTGTATGTAATGCCCTCAAGTATACTCACATAACACCAATCCTCATATGGTTACGCTGGCTGCCCATTAGTTTTAGAATTGGTTTTAAGATTGCCATACTTGTTTTTAAATGTATTTATGCTCCGCACCCGTATATTTGAGCAGTTTAGTAAAGGTGAAAAAAGCTTCACGCTACCGCCTACGATCGAACAAGGGCATGCTATTGGAGGATAACGGTGCAAGAACTAGGAAGACTCTGGGAGACAGCGCTTTCACAAACTCAGCCCCAAAAGTCTGGAACACCCTTCCTTTAAGTATTAGGAGTCAAGACAATTTTAGCGTTTTCAAAAAGCTGTTAAAGACTCATTATTTTAGAATAGCTTTTAATGTAGCTGATTAGGTAATTAGTGCCGTTATTGTTTTCTCGATTATATAGGACATTTACTTATTTTAATATCACTATGTTATAATTCTTATTTTACCATGAAGGTGTAAATTGGTTATCTATAAAATCTTTATTTTAGCCGGCTAATGTAAAACTACTGAATGATATTGTAAATAGGTTTTTAGTATCAGTTTAACCAGGACAATATAATTTGAATGTACATGTAAGCGCATCTGGTCATATGAGCATGTTAATTTGCGCAATACAAATAATAAATATTATTATTAATAAATATTTTTCCATAGTGGGTTGTACCAGACTTTTTGAAAATTGTACCGCTCGTGAAAATAAAATTGTATCTTCGCACCCCCGTGTATAAAAATAACAGTAGTTTCACACACAAAAATATGTAAATTAAAAAATGATTACGAGATGCACAATTTAGCTTGGTTTGATATGGGGTTTGAAAATTTTTGCTGGGGTGCGAACTGGCTTTTAGTTTAATAATTCAGTTTCCAAAACGCAAACCGCCTCTCTCTTTTACCGACCCGGTAATTCCAAAACAAAGGGTTGAAGAATATTCTCGGAATATTTAGTAAAGTGCTGACTGGTATTGATGTTGAATAATCGATCGGCTGCAGCTCCGCTGTAAGGAAAGTGATTTTACAGTTGTTTTCACTATTCTTGTCCTTAGAGCAAATATCACGTATGAAACTTTGGCTAACCTCAACAAATGCATGCCTATTGCCCACTGATTTCCTTGTAGGCAGATGATAACTAGTAAACACTTAAGAGTGTGAATAATTTACAAGAACTGTCGACTGATTATATTGCACTTGTTTTTGACATTTTACTGATTCAATTAGGTCGAACTTAATGCAAACTTGGCAGCAAAATGTTCAACTAAAACAAATGAAAGTTTGAGGAGCTCAATTATCCGAGATGAATTAATTCAACGTTTGTACGAAATCAACTCTTCAGACTTATATAATTGGGTTTGAACTTGGATTTACAGAAAAGTTTAACGGTTTCAATTAAGTGCGAGCTAACTTACATGAATTTTTCGCGACACTAAATTTTCACGATTTTCAACTTAGCCGAGACATTCTGGATACATCAAATTTTCGCGTTTTTAAATGAATTTGTAGAACTGATATGAGTAGACAGCAAAACAAATGTCAAATTCTTTAATGTTTCCTTTTAAATGCATGAAAAATTTACAATACTAACAGACAAACAGCTGAATCTATAGCAAGTAAAGTGTACAGCTCAAGCTTAGAAAACAATACACAGGAAATCCGAGCATGGAACCAAAAACGAATACATTAATGAATTGTCATCTGCACTGGAACACACTCGCCGGTTTAGCTTTCCAGCGACTTCTAATATTTACGTTTCAAAAGCTCGTAGTAAAAAAGACGCAAAAATTAGATTTCGCGAAAATTAGTTTTAATAAGGTAAAGTAACTTCACCTAAACAACAAAAGCTGAAAAGGAAAGACAAATACATGTACTTGGCATTCGCTTGTCTTTTAAAGGGGCCAGTATGTAAAAGAAATGATTCCGGGGATGCCGCTTGCCGTCCGCCATCTTCTCAGCCAAATCACAGTAGCCGCACGATCCCTGATTGAAGCATGAAAAAGACTGATTTTGTAGTTTCTGTTTATAGCGAGTTTCTTTCAATGCTGAGCCTTTTTAAAATTAAGTTCATTTGAAACTATAATTGTCTTTATACTTCATTCGACATGTTCGAAGATGGTCTTTTGAAGTGGGCGGCCAGTGCAGTTTTAAAAGATCTACAGATTCCTTGTTCAATTACTAATAAACGTCTTTAATAACAATAAAAATCTTTATTTAAAACAAAAGAGCAAATAGACGTGTCATATTTACAAGAAATACTGAAGTTCTATTCTCTATCCACAGGGACCGCTGTGGGGGGAAGCTTTGGCCCACAAATATTTTAAAATTATAACGAGTTATTGAGAAAAGGTATCTTCAGCTCCACTCCCCCCCCAGCTTTGAGTCATTACTTACTAAC
>JANSTQ010165854.1:0-10468 GCA_026167885.1 Bergia puertoricense
TAATGGTAACATGATAATGGTAATGGTAATGGTAACATGATAATGGTAATTGTAATGGTAATGGTAGTGGTAATGCTGATAGTAGTGGTAATGATAATGGTAGTGGTAATGGTAATGGTAAAGGTAATAGTAATGATAATGGTAATGATAATAGTAATGGTAATGCTGATAGTAATGGTAATGGCAATGATAATGGTCGTTGATTTTCTCCAGAACTTGCTTGCTTACTCGTCCAAGGTTTCTTTTAGCGGGGTTGATAAGCCTGCAAGTAGGGTTGTTTTGAAAATTGTCCTTATGATCTTTAAGGGTTATGAAGGCCTGATGCATTGCCATTGTTTCAACCCGGTCGCTTAAATTGAGATCACTTGTGATAGATTTCAGGTTGTGATTTATGAGCTCCGTGCACTCGTCCTTAGCCCTTTTGTAGGTTTTCGTTATGTTTTCTCCCAGGAGTTTTTCGTAGCTGTTCTTCTCCAGTTCGTAAATATTTCTTGTCTTATCGGCAAATACTAGCACATTGTCTGATGAGTTGATCTTTCTGATATCTGATCTTAATTTCGTCTGGAACTGGCTGTTGGCGTTTCGGAACTTGATGTTTTCGATCATCTTGATCAAATCCTCTTGGAATGGTCGCATTTCTTCGATTTGCGGCGGGCATTTTGCTGACTTCAAGTTGTACTTGTTTGGTTGCTGTTGGTCTGTCGATGGATTTAGAAAGAAGTGGGCTTTCCATCGCATCCGCTTGATTAGGCTTTCTACTTTGGTTATGAGATTGGACTTATATGCGTTGTTTGAAGGTATTGGGATGTTTTTCATAGCGTAGCTAAACTGGATTTTTTCCATCTTGGAGGACGTTGTGGAATATAGTGCTCAACTTGAAGGAGCGTAATGTTAATAATAGCTTTTATCCATTTTATAGTTTTAATATTTGTGCTCTGTGTTCCACGTATCGAGCACTCTCTTTACCGAGTGGAAAACCTCGACTATTATTAACATATATTATATATATAGTAACAATAATGGAAATAATGATAGTATTACGATGTATTTTTAGTAAAAGTAGATTTTACTAAATTTAGACTTATCGCAGTATTTTGTATTTCTTAAGGCTAATGCGGGTAAAGGCTGTAGGTGTATTGCAGCTGCGGTCATAACAAAAACAGTTTAAATATTGAAATGAGTTTTATTTTTCAGTTAAGTGTGGATGATTAAAAAACCGGCGTTTTCAGAATTCCTTCTGTCTGGTATTTGCTTCAATCTAATATCTCATCCAACACCGCAGGAATCTCAAAATTTAACATAAATTAGTTTAATAATCGATAGGGGTTGTTAAAAATTATAAAGTAGCACATCAAAAAGGCATTTTAATTCATTTCAAAACTCCATGCAAAGTCTTCCATGACTTAATCCCTGAGTATCCCCAAAAAATATTTACCACTGCAACACAACTTAAAATATTAGAATATATTAAAATGAACTAAACCACTTACCAATTATATTATGGTGGTGCAATCCTCTGGATTAGCCTGCCATCTGTAACTGAACAACGCAGAGCTAACTCGCTCTTTACCTTAAAAAAAGTTTAGAAAAGCGTTTTTCTAAAATGGTCTTCCATGCAGTAAATATGTAATACATATAGGCTATGAAACTGACTCGTAAAGTCTATTATTATCAAATACAGTGTAGGCTTTACAATATATTATATATTCTAATATTGTAACTAACTGAAATTTTTGCCGTGTTTAGATGTAGATTCATTCATAGATTCATCCATATCACCAAATCATGCTATATTTGATGATCCAAACAAAACAACTTTAACTGCTCCGTACCCACCTTCATCTTCACTTATCCATTTCGTGCCATGTGGCACATAAGGCCTCCACCCTCCTTTGCCAACCAGTTCTGCCGAACGCTGCGGTACGTACGGACTTCATTCCACGTTTTCCAATCCGCTCTCTCCCTCTCCCTTTCTACAGTCCTTCGCCATGTTGCTTTAGGCATACCTCGTTTTCAAAGTCATTCTCATTATCTAGATCTCTTCCTGCTATGTGTCCCACGAACTTGTTGAGGTTCCTCCATCTTCTGACGTCATCGCTCAGAATTTCTATTTCTGCCATCCTGAAGACTTCTCACTTCTTATCTTGTCCTGCTATTTTAACTCGAGGATATGCTACAGACACTTGTTTTGAAAACATCGATCTTCTCAATCTCGTCCCTTTTAATCTTCCATGTCTTGCAGCCATATATTAGGACTGGCTTTACCAGTACAGTATTTTATAATCTGACTTTTGTAAGTTTGCTGAGACCACTGGTTCCCCAAACGCTTCTCAACTTCTTGAACACTCCACATGCTTTATTATTCTGTTGTGTGTGTCCTGTGTCCGTCCTCTTATTTTGAAACTGTGGCTCCCAGAAACGCAAAACTGTTGATATCCTCTGATTCTTGCTCGTTCACTTATAGGCTCTTTCTCTGTTTTTCGAATTTATTCGCACCAGTTTGCTTTGGCCTTCATCGATTTTCCTTTTTGCTTTGGCCTTCATTTGATTTTTACTTTGATGTGTTGTTTGGATGACGATGTTATGCAATGTCATCTGTCAAGTCCAAGCCTAGAACCTCGAGTTTTGTAACTAGCTTCCGTCTTATTCCGGTATTCTCTTCTTGCAGAGTCCGTCTCATTATCCAATCGATATCTATGACTATCAGGAATAGTATACGTGACATAGTCCAGCCTTGCTTAACTCCAGTTTCAGTTGATACTGAACTATTCTGTTGTACCTTCTTCATTCACTACTGCGCATTTGAAGTCGTCGTAGAGTGCTTTGTGTTGATTATTTGGCCGCTATGCCGTAACTTCTCATAATCACCCACTGTCCCCATGAACAGAACCGGGGGAGGGGGGGTTGGGGTACTCCCTCACATGAGCTATATTGGTATGTGGGTAGGGTTTTGAGTCGTTTTGTTCTGATATTGGGTACAAATTTTGACATTTTGGTCTGAAATCGGGTATTGCTTATGAAAATTTGGGTTATAACATTTTGCCCCCCTGAACACGGGTGTCTTCTTAAGCTACAAGGAGCGTGGTCAAAATCATTTTCTCAGAACTGACAAGTTCTTCTCCTCCCCTTAATAAAAGAGAGACGTCCGTAAGTTTGACATTTGTTTTACACAATTCTCTGAACTGCTGTTATAGTATGGCAATTTATTTTTAGGCTGTACACACTTTCAGTTCTCTTGCTGGTCCCCGAACCACTAAGTGTGAAGTACAGTTAAACTCATTCTATCTCATGAGCACGTCTAGGCTCAGCCACTGAACGCCACTTTCACCATCCCATCTCTCTCAATCACGATGATTTCTAATAACTACTTCTCACCAAGTTCCAAGTATAACACCACAAAATATCGTTCGTACTTGACCCCAGACTGTCCCTGTTATCTGTTCACACCGCTCGTTACATTACCCTCTTAGTTTCTGGAACCTTGAAATCTTTTCCTTAGAGAAATTTCCATATAAAGTACTTTAAAATGTTAAACATTAAAATGCCCTAAGCGTAATATTTAGATCCAATTGCTTGCCAGTGAAGCTTATGGAACGGATTCATTTCAGTATGGCACAGTTTCTTTCATTTTGCCCAGCATAAATCTTACTTTACATTCCTAGAGTGTCCATAAATCGAAAAATCATGACATAATTAGTACTTTTAAAAAAACGATTTGAGCTCGATACGTTGAACAGATTCAGTCCAACCTTAGAAATCGCTATAAATTCGGAAGTTTTTTAGTGCACCTATATGTAGACCTGCTGTCAGCAAGTTTTTTCCATTAAATCACTTGCAAAGCACTACAAATTAATCTTATTTTTACATTAACACCTGCACTGCACAAAGTTCACAAGAATCGTCCTTAGAAGGAGCTGGGCGAAACATGGAAAGAAAAAAAGCAGATAATGGCAATGAAGCTCTATGATTAGTTCCTCTAACGCGTAGTTTTAAGTCATTTTGTTTTCTGTACTTGTACCAACGTTTGTTCAGTAAATATGCTCACACGCTCAAACGTTTTACGTATTCTGCGTCGTCGTCGTCCTCTGTACAAATCACATATCCTGCTGATGGAGGATTCAAAATGACAGCGAGGTTTATCGAGCCAACCAAGGAAGCAGCTATGGCTCCACTTCAGTGACTGACCAACACCGCAAGATACCAATAAAACAACTGACTAAATGTGGTTACTGAAAAACATTGTAGGTTAATTTGTATACAACAAAACATTTGTCCATTAACCCGTTCTCATCGCTATCTGATGAGGTGATGGCCACCTCGTAGCAAATCTTGTAGTTATACATTGTCAATTACCAACCATGTAGATCAATGCTACTTTCTGAATTGGTATTACTGATACTTACAATTCATGAATAAAAATATAGCGGATATAACATATTTTACCAAGCAAAACTTTACAAAATGAATAAAAAATGTATCAAAGCAACAAAGTAGCAACAAAGTTTTCCCTTAAAAAATCAACGAGCTATATAATTCCTTGGTTAGTTTTGGCTTAAATCTTCGGTTAAGCGGAATTTAATAGCTGTAAAAACGTTTCAGGTCTTCATTGGTAAATCTGGGCGGAAGCGATTAGTATCATTAGTATCAGTGCCCAGGCCTCACCGATCTTGATCAGCTTATAGACTGGGAATGTGGCCTTTTCTTAGCCTCCAGTCTTCCGGTGGTTGCTGCTCGTTGACGCGGCATGGGCGCCATCGGAAGAACCCTGAAATAAAATATGACAGGGGAATCACTCACGATCCTTATTGGCAGAGATAACAATGGACTGCTGATGACAGAGCGGAAAAAAACTATCTTATCACTTTTCTGGACTTTCGTGTTAAGCACGTTATTTATAGTAACTAACAGTCAGCTGTTGTACACTAAGCAACTGGTCAGTAATTAAACAGCGGAGAGACTGTACATGTTGCAAATGTAATTTTTAGGCCCTTCCCCTCTTCCCCCTTCCCCCAAAGACTTTTCAAAATATTGTCTGCTCGGCACATGCAACTCACGTGACTGGATTGGATTGCCACAATAGGAAATAAAATTATATGTGTGAAGACGGGCAACCTTCCTTTGTCAGGTACTCGTGTACATGAAGATTTTAACTAATGAATGCAAACTTGTGATCAGATATGACCACACAAAATATTAAGTGACGCCAAACCATGCCAGCCATGAATTATCACACAGACAAAGCAAAATGAATTGCAATTTTCCAAGTTCCTTGTTGGATGCTAGCAATGGATGTGTACTAGTTGCTCTTCGATTGTTTGATCAATATTGTTGAGTGAGTGACTGCCAATGAATTCATTGGTTATGGCATTACTATATTCGAGTAATAACTAACCACTGAAGCGTGTTCAGCTTCTAAGTTAATTTCTTCAGCCCGAGTATAGACTGCTAGTAGCCTCCTATGAGGTAAAAACTCAACTAATCAATTTGCACGGTTAATACACCATCTGAAAATATGGGTAACGGTCCAAAAAACGGTGACGAGATTTTCGTTTGATCGCATAGTTGTTTTATAAGGGAATTCCGAGGTTATACAAATTCAATAACATACGTAACGAGAATAGTTTAGACCACGTCTTTCAATACTACCGTTTTTCCGCACTACAGATTGATAAGATGCCGGTCGATTGTTGTTTTGAACGAAGAGAACTCGACAATTGAAAAGTAGTAACAGTTTACTTGAATCTTTCCTCAAATTAAGGAAGACGTTTTTCTGGCAAGACTTATAGTATCTACAAGTACACAAACTCTCAAGCTATTTGGTGGTTTTAGATCTCATTCTCATTTGCAGTGCAGCAGTGATCACAATTTGTGCGAACCGTGCAAACGTGTGTCTTCATAAACGACTCACAAATTTCAAAAGTGAAACAACTCTTACCAAAACTACGGTTGGGGTAGAAAGTGTTAGCAAGTTTGTGAATTGATAAACAGTAACTAAATAATGAAAAACCAAAACCATTTGATAACTGAAAAACCCAGAATAATGGAAAATTGCCGCGGTTGGTCCGACTGACTCAAGTTTAATTAATGTAACCTCAGTACTTGATTCATCACTTCCTTGGTGATTCACCACTTCATTCATTCAGCACTTGATTCACGCCACGCTTTGTTCGTTTTCTTCCAACTCTTCGATTTCTGTCTGATAAAATAACGCACCTTGTGTATTTTTGACGTTTTGCACAGTTTTTGCACGGAAACGGATGAGAACCTGAAAAGTGAAGTCAATTCGAATGAACCCGACCGGTTCAGTTAAGACTAACGTGCACTCATAATTAAACCAATTTAGATAGCGATTAGATTGCAGCGTTCACATTAGATCATCACTTCATTTCTACTAATCCTCGATGGTCCTTAGGAAAGTGTCTTTTGATAAAGGCGGAAATAGGAATTTAACTACTTCTTTTAATAGCGGGCCTGAGGAACTTATTTCTGCCTCGTCCCCGGGCGTTTAGTCAGCTGCCCGCGAGCGTAAGGTCAGAGCTCGGTGCACAAGATTTGTAGAGGCGCGCTAGTCGTTTCTGGGAAGGAAGAGCTCTCTTCCCATCCAACCCCGCGCACTTATCGCCCGGCTTTGAACAGCCGCTTTTAAACACCTGGGGAAAACTGGGCAGAACTTGGTCTATGGTATATGTGCGCACGTCTATCGTGACGTGGTTGAGGCAACGTCTTCCCACGCATGGCCGTGTTCAAAAGTAGAGCATTCTAACCTCAAGAAATCCACTCGTTAACCGACATTAAAAATCATTTTAAATGCTTTGTCACGTAATTTCTTGGTATAATGAAATGCTAATAGTTGTTGATACGTGTAGGTTAGGGTTAGCGTGTATTGTCCCACTGAAAAGCGTGTAAAGGGCATTCATATCAAGCATAACACTTGACATCTTAAACCTACGCGATCGTCTTGGAGTGATTGGTACCAGTAAACACAGAGCGTATTATCTAATGAACGACAATGCGACAGTCGGGCGCAGACTGTTCTTCCTTTAACCCGACGGTACCCGTCATTACTACATATCTTGACAACTGGTCGTGTTTTTCCACCATGAAAGTAGTTATCAATTAAATGGACTGGACAATAAGTACCTGGAACAGGAGCAGAGGGAGGGTAGATCATGCGTGTTGAGCTTTGCCAAAAGGTTGGGTCTTGGTTTATTTAGCAGATGAGCCTCACAGCGCTAAAAATGCGTGTTTGAAGGTCACCGTATATTACCTACACCGACTTATATAAATGGCTTGATGGAAGCGTGCAAGGAAAAACTAAGGTATACCGTAATATCAATTATAGAACTAGGAAATTTATGACAAAAGGGTTTGGTGTTAATACTGTTGTGAGAATAGCAACTTGTTTTCAAACATTTTACATGTGCTCACTGCTTAAGGCAATAGTGGGCCTGCAAACTCTTCTTGCTATTTTAAAGAAACTGGCATAACGGAGCAGTTTTTTTAAAATAAAGACTTAATTATACTCGGTGTATTTACCTAGTGTTCGGTTACAACCGTTTTGGTCTTTTTCTTAGGACTTCATCTTTTGTCGGCGTTTAAGATATTGTTTAATAAAATACTACATCAGCTATTTTGTATTCTGCTGATGAAACTGTTACTTAACTACTGGTCTGAAGTATCTGGAGATGCCCTTCAAGTAGCCTCGTGCCTTCAGCGCTTGCTCTGACCACCACTTTTAAAGGTGCCACACGAACCCTGCATTGTGTGTACATTTTACACTCTTGCAATAAAAGTAGTAATCCATTTTTTTTGTTTGAAAAACACTGGACATGTACTTCCAAGTTTATCTATATTATCACCATACAAACTATACATTGTCAAATAATGATATATTTTAAAATTCAGGAGATTTTGACACAGAGAACAATTTTTACGAAGGGGGTGGGTCATGTAATTTTCACTGCTTTGGCAAAGGGGTGGGTAACTGAGCCAATTTTAAGCACGAATTAGGGGAGGAATACCAACCTCTCTTCAAGCTACTATCTTTCGAAATACCCCAGGTCACCCCTATTGTACTTTTTGCCCGAGAGTCGAGAGGATCTTTTCTACGAGCGAAGCACGAGTTCATTGCGGGCGCAGCGCGATGCAAAAGTTTTGTGCCAATTATCAAAATTGAGATTTTTTTTAACCGACGGAAACTCAATTAACTCAAGCTGTTTGTATGAAGTGATGCTCTTTTAACTAATTTTTTTGGGTCAACTGCAACTGACCAACAATCAAACAGTATTCAAACCAAATAATTTATCCGCGTCAGCTGAGCTCCAACCCAGCAGATACATTTGTTCCGACACTATTTTTGTTTCTTTGATCACCTGTAACAAAAGCTGTACGTGCTCAAGAACAAGAAATTCCAAGATCTTCATTCAATCTTGTTTACCAACAAAATATGTTACTAAATGTCAAAACTGTTCGATATGCAATGAAAAGAGTATACTGTCACCGCATTAAATTAGCATTGTAAATTATTTATCCATTTACAGAATGCAATTGACTGTTTTGTGAGCAAATAAAAACTGAATGAGTGGGGTAAAGTAAGGTTGTCCAGTCCAACACGGTGATCCGGGCCACTTGAAAAGCCTGGCTTATAGCTACTTTGACTGAAATATTACGTTTTCCGTTACGAAACAGCATATGATCACTGTCATGCTTTATAGAAGCGCATGCGCTGAAATATCGACTGCCAGACACTAGATCCGACCGGCGCGTTTGACCGGCCAGGTCATATCTTAACTTTGTTCGTACGCGGTTCTAAAGATAGATATTATGGAGTGGTCAATACTGACTACCTGACGGGGGGGGGCAGGAGCAGAAGAGGATAGATCATGACGTTTCGAAAATTATCTATCGCCTGGGGGAAGGGATTATATGGTTTTCAGAATAACGGAGGGGCTGATCAGTCATAACTACTATAAATTTTGGGGGAAGGCAAATCTTCGACACCCCATCGACCCCCTGACGATAAATAACGCCTAAGCTTGCGAAAGCCTTGAATGTTTCCTGACAATGAGCAAGCAACCAAGTTTTCACATCGAATAAATGAACTGACCGAGAGTCACAAGACAAAGGGGTGAGAAATTTGTTTTACAGAAGGAAATCTTTTTACTAACGTTACTAATTGACCCATTATGTTTTTTCTTGTTTTGTTTATGCATTTAGCATTGGTAGCTCAGCTCAGAGAGAAAGCAGTATTTTTTATCACATTCCTACAATAAATTATTCATTTCACAAAAACAACTTTTAAAAACCGTTTAGCAGAAATCACACAAATCAAGTCACCTTATTTACACAAGTTGATCATTAACTACCACTGAACGATTTAGTTGATCATTAACTACCACTGAACGATTTAGTTGATCATTAACTACCACTGAACGATTTAGTTGATCAGTAACTACCACTGAACGATTTAGTTGATCATTAACTACCACTGAACGACTTAGTTGATCATTAACTACCACTAAACGATTTAGTTGATCATTAACTACCACTGAACGATTTAGTTGATCATTAACTACCACTAAACGATTTAGTTGATCAGTAACTACCACTGAACGATTTAGTTGATCATTAACTACCATTCAACGATTTTGTTGAAAGAGTTGAAAAAATGACACAATTACGTGCCAAAAAATCACATCATTCACAATTTGGTACTGCAAAATTGCATCACTATGTTTATATCCCAAGTGTAACACAATGTCGACAACTATTACGTATCACGGATACACGTTCGTTGTGTTCGAATGGATTTGTGTCAAAACTTTGGATGAAGCGAAAACTCGAGTGAGACTGAATCAGAGTCCCGCTCTGGAATTTAGTAATAATAATAATAATAATAATAATAACAATAATAACAATAATGATAATAATGATGATAATAATAATAATGATGATGATGATGATAATAATGATGATGATAATAATAATAACAATAATAACAATAATGATAATAATAATAATAATGATAATGATAATGATAATGATAATGATGATGATAATGATGATGATAATGATAATAATAATAATAATAATAACAATAATGATAATAATAATGATGATGATAATGATAATAATAATAATAACAATAATGATAATAATAATGATGATGATGATAATGATGATGATGATAATAATAACAATAATGATAATAATAATGATGATGATGATAATGATAATAATAATAACAATAATGATAATAATAATGATGATGATGATAATAATGATAATGATAATAATAATAACAATAATGATAATAATAATGATGATGATGATAATGATGATGATGATAATGATGATGATGATAATAATAATAACAATAATGATAATAATAATGATGATGATGATAATAATAATAACAATAATAACAATAATGATAATGATAATGATGATGATAATGATGATGATAATG
>JANSTQ010165865.1:0-10468 GCA_026167885.1 Bergia puertoricense
GTAATCTTACATCTGTAGAAACCCTAAGACAAGTACAAGGATATAATTTCTTGCACAACACTTGTGGTAAAAATCCGAACGTTTTTTCTCTCGGAGGGTTCCTTTCAGTGCGGTCGAACACAACAAAGTTGCATGAATCCGCCATGCGCGCGCACTCTCAGTGGACTCCAACCTCGTTCCCAGGGTAACAGCCCGCTGACCAGTGAAACGCGTGGTCGGAAGTTGATAATACCCCCAGCAGAGCTGAAGCGTCGCCGTCTTGATCTCTTGTCCAGTCAGCAGCACGTGCCTTCTCGGTGGCAGGATAAAATTGATTCTAAAATTTAGCTGTTTTATCGGTACAGAAAATGCCACTAAAAGGAAAAGGAGATGACATCGGGTTAGTTTTAGGAACATAATTTACGAACTATTGGATTTATAATTCGGATTTGTAAATTTGTTTTCTACACAAATTTAACTTCAAACTTGTGCCGAAAACGTAGTTAATGTTAAAATCTTGCCGGTGCCCCTGAAAGATCATCATCTCGCTGAACTAATTGACGTTTTTCTTGAAATTTCAATTACAGGAAAATATTTGTCGGTGGCTTACACCAAACAACAACCGAAGGTAGGTTTGAAATATCCGACGTTTTGTCTTCGATTGCAAAATTTTGCAGAGTTTGCATCCCACTTACATATGGAGTTTTGGCGTCATTTCCACAGAGGGTTTGCAGAAATATTTTGAAAGTTTTGGCGAGGTAGCTGACTGTGTTTTGATGAAAGATCCCGCCACCAAAAAGTCCAGGTATGTAATTCGTTGTGAAAAAGTTTTAATTTTGACTGTATCATAGTTTGACCTCGATAAATTTGAAATCTTCCGGGGAAGCACTTGTATTTCAATGTCTGTATGGTCCCGGCTTTCTTCGAGTTTCTATGAATGGGGTTGTTGTAAATGGAAATGGTGGATCTTGGGGAAGGGCATTGGTCGCGGGTGCATTCCCCCCCCCCTCCTCCATTTCCCAAGCTGATTGTTTTACACAAGCAATCAAGGGAAATGGAAAAAGGTTTGAGTTATCGAGGGTATTAAAAATCACAAAAAAAATGACCTGTAGGGAAAGCAAAATTACTTTGAGTGAACGTGAGGGTCGAGTTACCGTTAGTTCGAGTAAATGTGAGTCAACTGTAGTCATTTTACTTTCTTCCCCCCTTCCCATTTTATAAAGTCTGAATCCGCCGTTGGTACTGAGTTGTTTTATCTCTGGGATTGCTTGCATGGCAGTAAATGTTGTTCTTTTTGAAACGAATAGAATTTCAGTGTAATGCAGCCATCAAGCCAGTAGGGTGGGGATTTTGTCAACTCTCAATGTAGATGTTGGCCTTGAGTACTTCTGTGTTTTTACTAACACTGTTATTTTTTTAAAAAAGAATTTTGAACTCGAACTGCTGTGTGAGGATTCAAATTTTATTTCAAATCAAAGTCCCATCTATCAGAGTTTGTATGGCTCATGGAAAACCTGGAAAGTCATGAAATTTTTGAAATGAGATTTTCATGTTCTTATAAACAGTTTATTCTATTTATATATAAATGTGTGTAAACCACTTCAGCTTATAAACTCAAACTTTATGTATTTCTTACACAGAGGGTTTGGATTTGTTACATTTGCTGATCCTTCAGTTATCCAGGATGTTTTGAGCAAGAGGCCACATCTACTGGACAGCAAGCAGGTGATCTCTTAGACTAGCAATTATTTTCAGAGTGTTCGTGTGACGCTACCCTAAAATCTGGCAATGCAAAACTGGCCAAACAGTAGCAAGTGACATAAAGGCCATCAAAGCCCAACTAAAAATGTGACTGTGTCGTTTACTAGCTGCTATTTGAAGGCCACATAAGGGAAAAAATATGCCAGTCTGAGACTTAAATCGAAAACCTTCCACGGCCAAGTAGCTCATGAAACCCATTCTTAAACACTGTTTTCTCATAGTGTTAAGCTGATGAATTTGTTACTCCCCTGGACAAGACATCCATCACAGGCTAGCTTCCGGTAACACCTGTTACTATACAGCCAAGTCAACTGCAAGTAGCTGAGTAAAGTGCTTTGCTCAGTGACAAACTTGTGACCTTTAGGTTCAGATCAGACACGATAACTGCTTGATCACTGGGAGTACTGAGTGTTATTTCTCGCTGTTATTCATTTAGAAACCTTGGATGAGTTTGGAAAAGCTCACAGTTTTTAAAGACGTGGACTAGAATGTATCAGTTATATCATATTTTCATTGGTTTAAAAAGTTGTTTCTGTTAAAGAAATAGACTTTGAACAAGAGCATCTATTGAGTTTTCTGTAGGAAAAAAACATATTGAGTAAAATGCTGGAGTTTTGTTTTCTTCCAATCATGTTGATGTACAGTAAGTGCACAGGTAACAAGAAAAAATTGGCATTTGTATCAAATCTCCTGCAGGTAGAAAGCCTGTCCTGTATACTGTATTGGAATCTTAGGCTACATTCACATGGTACCGGACGAATTTCCAACCAGTTAAAAATTTGTGCATTTGGGGGTTCTGTTCACATGGAACCATGCTAACATTGAAAATTTAGATGTCTAGCCATTCGAAAATTTGGCCTCCAAAATCAAGGACGAATTTTTAGCCAGTACGGTCGAAAATTTGACCAGTGTGTTGTGAATACCTTGAGCGTTGAAATATTTGTATGGTTAGTGTTGTTCTGTGTGAACAGAACCCCTAAATGCACAAATTTTAACCGGTTAGAAATTCATCTGGTACTGTGTGAATGTAGCAGGTGGTAAAACCACTGACAAAAGTTAAAATTCAACCTGGTTCATCATTTCAGTGTGAACAGAGCAAAAATAGTGAAAGGTTCCATGTGTACAAAATGTCCGGTCAAATTTTTCAGCTGGTCAAAAGTTGGCCCACTACCATGTGAATGTAGCCTTGGTTTGAACTGTTTTATTGTTTATGTCTTTCCAGATTGATCCAAAGCCAGCTGTCCCTCGCGGTCCTGGGGAGAGTGGTCCTATGGCGGGAGGTGGTGGATTTGGTGGAAATGTAAGTTGGACCAAACAACCAATCATGCTTCGGTCCTCAACCCTGTGTCCCCTCATGAGAAACAAAACCAAAAAAAGACTGGCCTTATTAAGTTGTCGACTTTCCAGTTTGTTCACAATTACAGATTTGCTAATCATCCGGATTTAATCAGAATTGTTCTGTTTTAGAGCTTACAAGATTTCCTAAAAAATATCAAAGCATTTGATGATTGTGGAAGAAATAGTATTTACTTGTAGTGACAGAGTCCATATTTCTGATTTTACATTGTCTACAAGTATTCAGTTTTCTTGTCCAGTTTTTTGTGGAAATAAAATTCAAACACCCAGATTGGAATTACGAATAGTTATCGTATTGTATTATCACACAAGTCTATTGTATTTTTGTGAAGTTATTTTTCTTGACTGGCTTGCTGAATAAAATGTTCAGGCATCTTTCTGAGCAGAATACTTGAAGCAAAGGAGTTGAATGATTTTCCAGGTTTGAAACAACAACAGCAACAATCTTTATTTTAAAATGCAATAATTGGTACAACTTTTTATTCTTATAATTTTTTACAGTTTAAATTGGTTGGAGAACCACAGCTTGGAATAACCGCCAGGCTAACCAAGCCAAGTAGCAGGCCTAAAAAATATAATTAAAGTATAAAAGAATTGAGGGGCAGAATTAGATAACGATGTATTTGTGATAAATTATATGAAAAAAGAGACATTCACTTACACAGACACACAAGTAGAAAAAATCTGAAATGAGCAGAGTAAAGTACATCAAGATTGTTACGGGTATAGAAGAGGGAAAATGATAAAGAAATCGAGTATGAAATAAGAACTTTTTGAAAAAGTGGACGATTGCGACTTTTTGACTCCATAAACATATCCATGCTACCTTATATTTTAAACTGCATCATTATTAGCTTATTTGTGTTTGCTCTGGTGTGTTTTAACACCAGGTTAGTTGCTGTTATGTGAAAGTTCTCATTGTCTTGTTTGTTTTTCAGAGAGGTGGCAATAATGCTTTCAAGATATTTGTGGGTGGTATTGCCACCAACACCACTGATGATGATATGAAGAACTACTTCTCAGCTTACGGCACAGTAAGTTAACAATAATTGTATGGACGACAAACTGTAATTAAGTCAGGGTAATTGAAAGTATCACGGCTCGTACAGGTTTTGGAAAGTCATGGAAAGTTTTTGAAAGTGAAAATGAATTTTCCAGGACCTGGAAAGTTTTGGAAAATCAAGTTTTGACCTCAAAGGCTATGGAAAAGTCATGGATTTTTGTGTAGCTTGTCTTGCTAACTAATAAATGTTTTGCTTGTAAAGCGCCAAAAAACATTACTTGCCAATAAACATTACTTGCCAGTAAACATCACTTGCCAATAAACATTACTTGTACAACAGGCTTGTACGTGGTACAGTATTGTTATCAAATGATAAACAAAGAAGTGGAATTCTTTTGTTTGTTTTTTCAGGGGGGGGAGTCTGATAATGCTGGTGTCAATCTTACTGTAAAATTATAGTTTTGGGAATTTTAAGTAAAGGGTTTTGGAAAGTTTTGGAAATTCAAACAATGGATGTTGTACGAACCCTGAAGTATTTTTAATTGGTTGTAGACCATACAAACGTGGTATTTGGTGCAAATATTTTAAAGATGAGAATCCATAGCTATAAGAATAATTTATTTGAAAGAAATTGCCCAATATTTGTCAGTGTCGGGGTTCGACATTAACCACTTTAGTTCACTGGCTCAAAAATTTAAACTTTTTGGGAACAGCATGAAAATGCACTGGCCCAATGTGAAAAATGTAGCTATGGCAAAGATCAGTTAAACATGATGGCAGTCTGTGCAGTATCATCCTTTTTGTTTTCATGGATTTCATAAGTTGAAGCTGTCTGGGTTATGATCACCCCCAATGTTGACTGAGTTATTATATTTTAAGTGTCAAAAAATTGACCAGGTTTTTTTGTACTGACAGAGTTCACAAAGTGATTTTGCAAGCCCCATTGGGTCACCACTTTTCAAACGTTACTGGCCCTTGCTGGCCCAAATATTTTGGTTAAGTCCTGGATTTTTCCTTTACTCCAGAGGAATAAACATATACTGTACAGTAGTAGCAAACAGTCAGTGCAGGGTTCAAAATAGCTTTCTGAAACACACAAGTTTTATTAGAAAACATTTTAACGTAGGATTTTTACTAGCTTCTTGACTACTTGCATAGATTGAGCACCAAAGATAGTTGACATCATCTAGAATTTGCCACTCATCATCTCCTTTTTTAACCCTGATTGCCCTCAGAAGTGTTGCCCAGTCACTCTGATGATAGTGATTGGAGTGTCATAGGGGGCATATAAAAACTCTCTGTTTTGCTGTTTGAGTAGATATCTTTGCATTGCCTATTGTTAGCAAACAGAGGAACACTCAAGTTCATATTAAACTTGTTCAATCCTTTTCTTTATTCTTTCACTCTCACCAGTAGGGCTGCAACTTAACCATATGATTTTTCATATAATGATAGTTATATGTCAAACAGATCATTGTCATGATACGATACATGATATGACATAATTATACAAAAGAACTGCATTTAAAGAGCAAGACATCGAGACAGTTGTTGATTAACCCCATGGTTTTGTTTTACTTACAAGTAGACTAGGAGTTTGTACAGCAGACATTTTTTTGGAACAGGATTATTGGTCACATGCATATGTTCCATAAAAATGTTTTGCTGGCACTCTTGTACTCACAGGGTTTTTATTCTTCAAGTTGTGTTATCACTGGTATGAGCAGGACGAGAAGTGTAATGAAACAGACTTTTTATTCTTCAAGTTGTGTTATCACTGTTATGAGCAGGACGAGAAGTGTAATAACACAGACTTTATTGCGGCAAAAACTTAAAATATATAGTGTATCGTATTTGAATCAATATCCTGTTTCAATATTGATATTTGTATCGTTGAAAGAAATATTGTGGTATTTGCATACCGTGGTATAATGCTGCAACCCTACTCATGAAGTTTATCTATTCAACAATAATTTATCAGCATAAAATGTGCAGTTGTTACATTGATTGGTTTTAAGATTAGGCAACTTTATCATCTGCTCAAAGTGCTTTAAGATAAAATGCAAAATTCTCCCATCTTATTAGTAAAAAATATATAGAAATATACTAGTAAGTGATGAGAGTATTAACAAGTGGTTTCCATCTGAAGGTCAGTGGTTAAGTTTCAGGGTTCATGTCAGTCATGCAAAGCCTTGAAAGTTGTAGAATTTTATTAATTTGTTTTCCAAGAATGGAAAGTTGAGGATTTTTGATTTTGATTGATATAGTTTACAAAAAGTTGGTTACTGCACTGGAAAAAGATTAATTGAAAGTAATTTTAGAGAATGCCAAGAAAAGATGGTTAACCCTTTCTTTCCCAAACATGGCATTTGACATATTGCTAAATTCTCCTGAACTGTATCAATACTTTCCTTTTAAACAATTTGGGAGAATTTGGCTTTTCATACTATTCTAAATAGCTTGTTGTGTGTGATCATTTCCTTTATTCTCACCACCAAACTTATTTTGTATTGATAATAAAAGGAGAAAATAGATGTTGATAAACTGGCTGGGGCTGAAAAGGTTAAAGGAAGATCATGGATAACTGCTAAATGTTTTTGGAACAAGACCTGGAGGCTTGCGAAATTTAGGTAATTCAAAAAGAGCACGTACAGCTTTTGACTTTTTTATATATATTGTTTTGTACAGGTTACAAACGTGACCTTGATGTACGACAAGGAGACCGATCGCATGAGAGGTAAGAATTGATACATGATTATCACAGTTAATATAGCATTTATATTCACTGTTATTGAGTTTGCACTTCTTGGAATCTGCTTTTAGATTTTAATTAAAACAGTTTTGCTATTGTTGTGACTCTACTTTGAATCTGTAATTTTTTAAATTAGTAAGTCAGAGGCTAAAGACTAAAATTATAAAACAAAAAGAGTCAGTTGCTTCTTTCATTTGAAAGCAAATTTATTTGGCTCTTCTGGATGCGATTTTCACAAAAACCGTGATTGATTTTGGAATTCTGTAACACTACTAAGAGCAGATCCTAAACTGTGTTGATGAACAGCAATGGGATTGATGAAAGTTTTCTTCCTAAATTTGATGTTCTTATTGAGAAAAATGATGGCTGTATGTGTAAACTTTGACAAAAAGAAATTCATTTTCAAAGAGCCGTGCTTCATTCTCATGCTGTAGTTTCTGCACTAGTTCTCTCACATTTTATAGTAATTCAAAATAGTGTGCAATTGTGCATGGTCAAAGGATAGAACTTGCAAAATAGTATTCCAACAGCCCTCATCATTCAAAAAATTACCTGCACCTTCCTGTTATTCGTAACTGCTGGACTGCACAAATGATTCATTTAATTTAGACAACCCGTGTGCATATCCTGGAGTCATTTTTTGAAAGTATCTGATTTTTGGGCCAGTGTTAATTTTAAGAACTAGGAAGTGTTAATACAGCTCTCATTTTTGCTAGCTATGGGAACTGAGTGTATTTACAAATGGAACAACAAAAACTTTCAGCTCTGTGGTGCATTTAGACTGTGATAATTTGAAAACAAAGATATACAGTCACAATTAAGCCTTCCTTTCAATTTTCAGTATTGTATTTGTTCACCATTAGTACAAATACTTATCAAATTGATTTAAGCCAAAAGTAGACCCATAAATCCATTTTAAATGTGGATAGTTATACCCCAAGTTGCTGTAACAGGACTAGTATTCTTATTCATCTTATATACCATAATTTCTGGACTATTACCTGCACCATAGATTACCCACACCCACGCATGTTTATCAATTACAGAAATAAATATCAACAGATTACCTGCACTGGCACATTACCTGCACCTTCATATCATACAAAATACTACTGTAATTGATCAAAATTCACATACAAGTTGTAGAACATTTTGGGAAATAATGTGCACGTAATACACAGATCAACTTAAAGAATTCAATAGATTACCCACACTGGTAGATTACCTGCACCAGCTCCAATGCAGGGCAAATTAACAGATAGCCCACAGGTAATAGTCCAGAAATTACGTACATGTACAGCAATGATTTTATTCATATTATAAATATTGATTATGACTACTATGTAGATCAAGCCTATTTCTCTTCATGTTATTATGGCCTGTCAATGTATTACCGGTTGTTTTTGTCAAGGCTCTGCAATGTGTGCATGATTGCAAGAGTTCCATAATAAATTATGAGAATCCAATCTGTGTGAGAATTGTGTTTTGGATTTTTCTTGCACACAATCAATTCTATTTTAATGCAATTTTACCAGAGTACATGTACACGTGAACCAAAGACATGGATCTTAACCCTTTCTGAACCAAATTATCAAAATATATCTTCTTGCAATTTCAACACAAACAAGTTGACCAGTTAATAAGATTTAAGGAGTTGATACAAGGCATGCAACTCTTGAAGATCTATGAATTGTATAAATTATTTCTCCCAACTTGAAATGTTTAAAAGGAAAGTAGAGCTTTGCAACGTTTCACAGCAGTGTCCATTTACACTAGCTTCAAAGTCAGGCCAGGTTTACAGAACTCAGACGTTATGTAATTATGGCAACTGAGAACTTGGCCATGACTTGAAGGTTTAAATTTGTGTATCGACACAGACTGAAGCATGATGTCAGGTGGTGGATGAACCTCAAAAATTACTTCCGCTGTCTTTTCTCTTGTTACTCGAGCTTTGTGGAGCATTGAGAAAAACTAAGAATTTGTAGTGCTATTGCAAAATTTGTGTATCAGTACAGACTGAAGCATAATGTCTGGTGGTGGATGAACCTCAAAAATTCCTTCTGCTGTCTTTTCTCTTGTTACTCGAGCTTTGTGGAGCATTGAGAAAAACTAAGAATTTGTAGTGCTATTGCAAAATTGTAGTGTACTATGATCAGAGTTGTGTCATGTAATATTATATAATGTCGATGTTAAGTTCTGGTTTAGTTTTTAGTTCTATTTTGTGTTATAGTGTGTGACCAGTTCAAAATCAATGGGGCAGCTTTTATAATAAATTATTTCTTTTTTGTAAGTTTCAGTTAATGTCATTTTTGGCAATTTTTTTTTCCTTAGATGAGTGTTAATCTTGTATTTATTTAATAATTGGTCTGTAACTGTCCCTTGTATTGTAACAAAATTGTAATATCTGTTGTAAATCACCTGAACAGTGCTGCCATAGATCTAAAAATCAAAAAATTATTCTAGGAAAATTTTCAACTTAAATTGCACAAATTACAGGGTTCATATGTCACTTGGAAATCCTTAAATTCCTTGATTTTTGGAAAGTTTTAGGCAGGGTAGGTTTTTTTGAAAAATGTGGGTTTTTAGTTTGGGTCCTCGAAAAATTCTTGGAAAGTCCTTCAAATTTAGTGTGATCTAGGGCCCGGAAGAACCCAAAAATTAAATAAAATAATTAATATTTTTGTGTGTGTGTGTATGTGTAAAATATAATTATTATGTGTGCCGGGGGTTAGTTGCCGATCCTCCCGAAATGTGCTGAAACCGTCAAAGACTTTGAGCCCAAAGCCCCAAACCGAGTTCGTTCAGCAAGCAACTTTTGCTCATTATTTGGGAGGGTCAGCACCGGAATGTTTGATGATGTTGTGGGGATCATTTACTTATGCTTTATTGTTGTGCTATAATTTTATATTGGTAGGGTTTGGATTTGTAGCCTTTGATTCCAAAGAGAGTGTTGAGAAGACAGCCAATATTCATTATCATCAGATTAATGGAAAAACGGTGTAGTTATTAATAGTTTTAATTCAATCATATTGTTCAATAATGTTGACTTGGTGATTTGACTGTGTGACCGAAGGCCTTGAACTAGCAATAGAAACCAATGTATGAAGGTTTGAGCTATTAATTGAAACTGCACATGCAAAAATATACTTGCTTGTTCCAGGCTTCAGTTTATTTTGAAATAATCTAAAACTCTGAAGTGTAGCCTGGACTTGTTTTGTTGTTAGAAACAGGCCAAATGTCTCACAGGCAAATCATTAAGGTTCCATGTGTTTATTTTATCTGTCAGAGTACTTTAAATTTGTTAATTTTTTTATATTTAATCAACAAGCAGGGCCAGTTCATCAGAACCTCAGTTGGCATCAATCAAATGTTAAATCACCAAACCCTGGGTTAAAATTTAACCTATCAAATGAAAGCATTTGAACAAACTTCAACAGATTGTAAACATTTATCACTTGCCACAGACAAAATCGTAAACTAAGACAAAAAGTGCCATTAATATGTGATGTTTGCTACATGATAAATTGTTTAAAACTCTTTAAGAAGAGTGACATAACAAGATATTATAGATTTTATATTGGAGATGTTGATGATCAAAATCACACTATCAATTTCTA